>JXOS01036802.1:0-10838 GCA_001015075.1 Cirrula hians
GATGAATAAATAAAGATTTTTATTTTATAACTTAAATCATCCATACTTTTTGAACACATTAGTACTATATTTATGTAGCACCATATTTTGAATTGAACTAAAAAAATTATGAAGAAATTATTTCATTATTGAGGTCAAAATATTCTTAGAAATATTGGTTCCGAGCTAAAATTGATCACTTTTATAAAAATTCAATGAGTTTTCAATGTTAAGGTCTAATTAGAGAGTTTCTCAAAAAAGTCCAACACTTTCATGCAACAGTAACAAAAACTGTGTATTTAAATGAAGATTTTGAAAATTTCCGATTTATATACGCTAATTTTTTGGGCTTTCCTTGAAAAATTTTTTTTAGGTGTACAGAAAAAAATGAGCACTATTAATGAGAAATATGTTGGCCATAAATGCTTTATGAGTTCATTTTTGAAGGTTTGGTCTATGTGAGTAAACCGAAATTATGGATCCATCTTACCCATTTACGAACATGTGCTTACCATTTAGAATCCAAATGTATTAGATATATCTCAAAATCACAGGAGGATTGATTTTTTTTATATTTTTTTATTGATTGCATATCTCTACAAGAAGCATATAGTCCGAATCCATAGTTACATTCTTTGCACAAACCCATAATACTCCAAGTCAATTGACTGATGTGTGCACAAATAAATAATTTACATGATTTGAAAGCAAAAAAAAAAAATTAAAAAAAAGAAATAAAGACGTTATAGTCTGCAAAAACCCAATTCATGGTACCCATTAGTCATTCATTTTATAGAATCATCCAAATTTTTCGGCAATACCAAATTCTAGTAACTTCTGATGCGATGAGTCATTAGAGTAAAAGATTTTCCGATTTTACTCAACATGAAAAATGTTATGGAGATAAAGCTAATCTCTTACATTCCAAATTTTAGTAGGATGCCATGAAACACTTAATGCTGATTTCCCTTAATTCGGAAATAAGCCTCATCAGTGCGGTACTCAAAACTATGAGCCGATATTTCCCAAACAAATATTTCCATACCAAATTTAATTACAATGCGATAATATGAAAATGCCCCAAAAATGGTTCCCTACAAAATTTCAATACAATGCGTTGCAACATTTGGCTTTAATGCTAGGACGATATTCCTGATATTGAATAATATTTTATCTCCTTTTTGTTGGAAGTATATTTCCTTAAATATATTTGAATTCTGAAATATTGTTACTCATGTTTAACGTATGCAGTTTGTTATAATTTTTTTTTTCATCTGTTGCAATAATCGGTCGCTGATTTGTTTAAAAGCTATTTAATATCCAATATTTATCATTTTTTCAATATATGGCAATACCAAAATGTGATAACTCAGTGGATACGTTAAATGGCATCTGCGCGTGGGCATTAATTAGACGCTGTATGGTACGTTCAGTCAAATTGAATTCACTTTAATTCACCTTGATTTGAAGGGTTGTTTATACTGGTAGATTCAGTCGAACACCTCTGACGGCAATTATTTAACAATAGGAATCAATTTTATATTGGCCAACATTTTTCAGAAACAAAAAAGCCAAGTAAATAAGGACATTAACATAGATTAATGCGGTAACAGAAATTGTTGTCAAGAGCAAAGCGGAAGTCAACTGAAGACTTAAGCAAATACAGGAGTCTAGCAATTGAATATAAATACTGGATATATGAGTAGAGCAATGGCAGTAAGTCTGCTTTGTGTTTTGTTATATTTGAGGAATAACTGGATCACCTGAGTGCTGGCACTTCATATGCAGCGCTTATTAAATTAAGGGTATATTTAAGTAGCAGCATAAGCAGCAGTATTAAAGAAAGTCTGATGACCAAGAGAACTGTTTAAAAAGCAAGAGCAAGGCAAGAAAACACAATGGACTGTAGAATTGGAATGATATTTATTTCAAATTTTTGTACCCAACATCAATGAGCAGCTGAGAAAGAATTCAAACCCCCATGAGTGAGTTTTCCTTGTTCAGTGCTACAAGCAAATTATTTATCTTGTGATAAAATGACAGAACAATAGAAATAGTTCCTTCCAAGAAGTTTTTGGAATGTTAGTTTAATAATAATTAAATTCGAAAGGCTATAAATATAATATAAAACTATAAAAAAATTGTATTTTAATTAACTAATTAATTCAAATAGTAATTTTTACAGAAATAATAATATTATGAGAAGACAACAACCTTATTTTGAGAGTTAACAGCGGACATATGTAAACCAAACTCTCTCTCATGAGTTCATAGATGTTGGCTACATTTTGAAACATCACAACCAATTAACACTAAATGGAATAATTATTCAGGTTTCACTATGTGAAACACACATTTTTCAGCACGTCACCAATTGGCAGGATTTATCCTTAATTATGCGGATTTACACTTTATTACTGAACAAAGTCTCCCTGTCTCAGTTGATCTCTCCAAGTCTCTCCAAAGTCTCAGTTGATCTTACCAGTTTTTCATTCAGCTGTACTAATTGTTTCTGCTTTACGCTATTCGGACCATATAGGTGTACTGGAAGAACCTCTGATTATCATCCAATCTTGCTCATATTCGGTACACACATCGATCATAATTATGATAACTCATTAATAATTCTTCTTCTTATAGCCAAATTGGCTTAAAACGCTGTTTTCGGACTGTATAGGTTTACTGGAGGTACCTCTGAATTTCAATCAACCTTGCTTATTTTTGTTACACTCACTAACTTTATTCATATTCACTCAATTCAAAAATTGTATACAATTTCAATGCTAACTGTGGGTAATTCTGCATTTAAACTTCTATTGGGACCATATAGAGGTAGTGGATGTACCTCTGAATTCCATCCAATCTTGCTTAATTTTTGGTAGACTCACTAACTATATTCATGCTCACTGAATTCTGAAATTTGATAAAGTCTCTATAGGGACCATGTAGACGTACCTCGGATTTTTATTCAATCAGGACGATTTTAAGCGCACACTTAGATGATATGAATATCCATCTATTAACGAATTTTCATTGAAAAATACCAAATCTTCCGGCTCAAGTAGAGTTACCGCCCCAATTCTGAGTAAAGAGGTGTACTGATGGTACCCGAAAAATTGGTCAGGTTTTAACTTGATCCTTCCATAGGACAGTTACTGCCGATTTCAAGGATATGATTTTAATGACCAGGTGTTCCATCGTATGCTATAGACTTTGGTATAGAAGCATTATAGGTAATTGGATACATAGGTAATTGCTATATTATTCTACAATTTGAGCAAATCTGGATATAAATATAAAATCCCCTCTAGAATATTTACTCACAATATCACTGGATATTAGTATAAGCGCTTGGTGTTTCATCAAACTCTAGTAAAATTTGGTATGGAAAGAATTTATAGGTCATTCCTATAATCCACAATTTTTGCAAAATCGATCAATATTTCTGAGTAGTTCAGAAAGCGTTTACTCGCAAGTATATATGTTCGTTACTGCCATAATATTCTGCAATTTTAGCGAAATAAGTAAAAAATTAAGGTTACAACTCATTAGCTTCATAAAATCCATTTAACCTAAATGAACACAAGTGCGATGTTCCACATTGGAAGTTATCGAAATTGCTGTAATATTTTCATGATTTTAAAAAGTGAATATCTGATTTGTGTTATTCAGTCGGTTTTGAGCCACTATTTTATCCTTCTTTTTAATAAGGAGTAGTGTTTCTTATAAAAGATATTACAAATTTGATATGGACTTATTTAAACGTTATTTATTTTAATCATTAAAATTATAAAGTTATTTGGTGCTGCAGTTGAGATTAACAAGCACAAAGCAAATTAAAAGAATAATACAATATAATAATAATAAAAACTATATTTCTGTACTGCTGGCATTAATAACCCACACCAAATGAACAACACTCACTTTTGTGGTTTCAGTCAAAGATATTACATGGCATTGACTGATATAAATTAAATTCAATAGCGTTACCTAAATAGTGAAATTAAATAAACATTGTCCAAAGTTTCTTATTTCCACATACCTACACACAACACTACTGCTATAATGTTATTCGTTAATTATTGGGAAGCTTTATTAAGAAATTGAATCTTTCGTTCAATTTCCTGAAGCTGGATCTTAAAATTCATTAATTTTGCAGCATAATCGGTCAAGTCACCCATTAGGTGGAAATTTCGAAATCCACATGGTTCTTCCTGCTCACGTTTAAAAAGCTTCACCAAGGCAGCATCCAATTCATTGCATTTTTGTTGTAATTTTTGAAGTGTTGGTATACTGTCATCAGGTATTCCTGTAACGTTTGTCATTTTAAAAATTATTTGTTTCAGCTTTTTGTTTTAAAGTCTTTTGAAATTTTCCGATTAACTTTTCCACAAAATTCATGGAAAATGTTAGCAAAATATTATGCAAAGCTCAACACTCCTCCACGTTTTTGCAACAATAAATCAAGTAATAAAACGTCAAATCAAATGAGAGAAATAGCAACACAACAGAAATGTCAAGCACAAAGTGAACTTGAAATGAAATAAGATATAGAAGTAAAATTTTTGGTTGTATTTATGGTAAATGGGTTCAATATGCGTTGTCGCTCAAAATTTTTATCCATAAATGTTGGAGGAAGCAAGACAGCAGCATATTCTTATGTTGCTTTACCAGAGAATATTGAATGTGATTTGAAGTGTGAAAAGAGATTAACAATTTCGGCCAACTCGAAATTTTTCAAATACTTCTAAATTTTATTATGTTTTATTCATGAGGTTATGAGGTTACATTCAAAGGAAATTGTATTTCGCATAAATCATTAATAGTCAATGCTTTTTTTTTTTTTTCCCTTACAAATAATACATATAATTTGAAATATTTAGCATTAAGTAAATGTGAAATATATTTGATTTGTATTATATCTATGTGCAAGTGAACCAATACTGACTTTAAAATACAGTCATGCAATTCATAAAAACATCAAAATACTACAAGATTATTTATATTTCAGTAACTTCCCATGAAACAACTGGTTTTTACTCATTTATGTAAAACGCTTATGCGAAATATCCAAAATTATAGACTCATTTGGCTCGTACCGTAGAATAATATAACAAAACGTGAAAGTAACAAATTTCAGTAGCATGCGATGAAATACTTGGCATTTTAGAAAACTTCCGTTAAATCGGGTGTAACAGTATATGAAAGGTATTCTACGTTATAGACCGATTTTGATCAATTTTTACAAGGCTATTTCATTAAGTGAAAAATGCATCCGTAGCAAATTTGAAATACAATGAAACACTTGGCTTTTATGCTTATTTCCGCGGAATCGGAAGTAAACTGTATATAAGAGATTCCGGAAGTTTGATTTTACAAAATGCTCAGAAACTAAATTTTAATAATTACGCTGAATCGATTTTTTTTTCGATTCTATGCATATGTCTCTAAGAAACATCTAGTCGGAAACGATTATTTCTATGCATTACTTTACACAAACCTATAATCCCCCAGTTATTGACTGATGGGTATAAAAAGTGCAGGCAATACAATGTTTTTTGCCTTATCTCCAAGATAAATATGGTAATATNACACAAACCTATAATCCCCCAGTTATTGACTGATGGGTATAAAAAGTGCAGGCAATACAATGTTTTTTGCCTTATCTCCAAGATAAATATGGTAATATTACGAATGAATATGATTTAATTATAAACAGCTCATTAGTAACATGTTTCAAAAACAGCAACAAATGCCTGGCTTGAACATTTAAAAGCTCTGACGGGAATCTCAACCAATTCAAAAATAACTAGATATGTGTAAGAGTCGGGTAAAATTGAATGATCAAAATTTTGTAAAAATACAAAATTTCGGTTGCTATTACTCATTGAAGTAAAATCCCCTGTCAAAAATTCCTGTGAGTTCAATCCGAAACTATGGATTGTAATATTTTGTTAGGAGTCCGATGCAACACGAATGTAGTTTCATACCCTGCGGTGCGTAAAGCATTCCACATTCTTAACAACGACGTGATTGGTTTATGTTGAATCCGTCATAAGCTGAATTTTCGAATGCAATCATGCCCCTCTGAACTGGAACCTCGAATCTCATAGTGTAAAATGAAAATTATCACTCCTGTAAGTTGTTTCATTGTATGGTTTTGTTGGAAAATATGCATTTTGTTACTCATAAGTCACTTGGGATGTGGGTTTCTGCAAAGTATGTAATGCACAGAAATAATCATTTCCGACTGCACGTTTATTGGAGACACATTGAAAGGTCATTTAATTCCGATATCATGGAAATCATTAAAAAAGACAGTCGTTTTATTACATGCTCAGAAAATTAGGTAAGGAAGCATTTAGCCACAACGTTCCGAAATTTTAGCAAAATCCGGGTATAGCTTCGGGTACCTCCCATAGTACGATTACTTCCAATTTCACGTATAAGCAGTAACATAAAACCGAGAGGTTTTTTCGCCGTATGAAAATTGGTACAGAAACTATTATAGACCATTGCCATAGCATTGCAAAATTAAAAAAAAAAAAAAAACGGGTCATAACTACTCTCCATAGAACGGTTACTCCCGAATTCATGAAAATAAGCATAAAACCCAAGTTTTTCATCGCATGCTACTGAAGTTTCGACGTTTGTAAATTATTGCCAAGCCATGTTTCAATTTGAGTGAGATCAGTCCATAATTAAGGGTACCTCTCATAGGTGTCTTATGTCCTATTTAACTTAACACACAGACCAGCTGAGTTAACTTCATTTGCTTAAATTTGGGTTTGCTGCAAAATTTTGATGATTTTCTAAAATTAATAACTGATGGATTTTTCGTAGTCGGTTCTCAGCGACATCTTTCGCATTATATCTATCTCATTAGTAATATCAAATGTATGTGTCCTTTGCATTTGAAAAAACTTAAGTTTATTTTCCAATATGAACCATCGCATGGTGAGTTTTTGTTGAACTCAATTAACTTTATATTCGAAAATCCACTACTCGCCTTAGCAAGCTTGTGTTGCCCACACTTCATTACGCCGGCTGTTAAGACCAATATGACTACTCATTATGGAATTTGAGGAATTAAAAAGAATTAAAAAAAATGTCAGTCACTTGTAAGGCAATGTGCATTCAGTCATGCGATTCACTAAATGAAACCAAGAAATAAAAACTAAAATTAAACACAGCTTACAAATAAAAACATGTTCAGGCTATGCACTGAACAAATACAAAAGAGAGCTAAGTCATTCATTAAGCCACAGCCCCACCGACTGTTCTGCAGCAAATAAACAAAAAAATTGAAATATGCAAAAAAAACGAAACAAAAACGAAATTCGTTAAGGCATGAAATATCAAACAGACGATAATATGCAACACCACTAATGAATAATTATTGTGCAACAATGTTGCAAATTGCATTTTTCATATTTTTATCGAATTAAAAAAAATTTTTGTTTTCACACAACTATTGCAAACGAAGCTGCCGCTCGCAAAATGGAAAACATGAGTGCGAAAAAAATTGAAAATTTGCAAATATTGTTAAAATTAAAATTCTGTATAAATGCTTATCCCAGACCCCCAGAAGTAAATGACATTGAGCAAACATATGAACCAAGAATGAAGAGCATAGCTGTGGTAAAAGCTGTTGCAGCGGTTGTTTGCCGTCGGAAAGTCATACGTCCAAGCACATCACTAATTAACAAGTTTTGCGCTCAAAAGAAATTAAATTGTAGTTTTGCTAAGTCAAAGGACGTTACTTCTAGATGGATAACAACTAATGACTATATATATTGTCAGTAAGTAGTGCAAGATACAACTACAAAAATTTTGGTATTGGTGATGTAGCTTAATTCTTGGCAATTGCTTGAATATTAAATTACGGTAGTTGGAATTATATTTTTTACTTAGAAATATATGAAATAGGAGCTATGTTAAACTGAAAAAATAAGAAGAACAGCATATAAGCACTATAAGCCTCCATAAGCGACATCCATTGTTTCCATTTAAATCGTTTAATCTAGAGAAAAAATTGTACAAAGTTACGATTATAGTGGATTAATATAGGCTACTGAAAGCTTAATGGAATGAGCAGTAAAAGTAATACATTTCATTTATTCAGTCAATTGACTTATCCGACTTTATGTTTCTTGGTGAGATATTTTATTCTCTAAAATGTGATATCGAGTTCGTGAACGGATGACATCTATTTAACTAAGTCAACAAAATTACTCAAAAAGCTTTTATAGCTACACTATTTTTCATAATAGTTGTAATCATGCAACTCTCAGTGATCCACTCAAAAATTGGCATGATCGATTTTTTATTTGGAGTACCTACCACCGACGCATTGATCTTAAATTTAATTAACCTTCGTTGGATTTACGGTTTTATTTCTTTTTTTTTTTTTTGTATACGTAATTAAGATTTAAGTTATAGTTGAGATTTAAAAAAGAAAAGTCCAATCAACCCACGCCAAGTACTACGGGAACATCGAGTACAAAGTTCGACCGATAAACATTAAATAGTCATGTAATATGAATTTAAATAAATAAAATTGGTAACTTTCATTTAAATTGGTAGATTTTAGTACAAG
Source organism: Cirrula hians (assembly GCA_001015075.1). NCBI lineage: Eukaryota > Metazoa > Arthropoda > Insecta > Diptera > Ephydridae > Cirrula > Cirrula hians. Next base: position 8,579 of record JXOS01036802.1, read on the forward strand.
ACCAAGATATTCGCGATGGGCCGTAAACAGTTCCAGAACAAAATGTTTTTGCTATTGATTCTTTTTAGTTCTATTGACGAAATGTGGTCATAAAAAAATGTGTGGGCCACTTAAGGAAGCTCAAGATTCCGATCCAAAGGAAATGTTTCCCGATTTATATGATAGAGGACTCCATGTTGGCAGTGCATCTCAGCATTCAGTACTAGGAATTAAACTATTGAGCAATGTGTTTGTGGTATATGTTTCATTACCAAATCGCTAAATACTAACATAACGCTAACTATTAAACGACCTTATGAATATCACCTCCATTGAGTTCATGCGTTGCGGTGCATTCAGAAGCGATCATCCCTGGTCATTCTTTTCAATTGAATTTCACAAGTCAAGGATATGGTCTCGCAAAATTATCACGGAAATTTATATGTCTTACGCACGGTGAAGTACTCAAAATATATACCTGTACAATACAACTTAAATACTACCCTTCCTTAAATACTAAAGAGGAGGAGCATTGTTACACGCACCTTAGCAACACGCAACGCCTTCCATGTCGACCATCCTGCTGTTTCCAGCAACCAACGCTCTTTCATGGTTTCTGCTTGTGTTATGTACCGTAGCATTACATTTGGTTTATCCCACAGCACTAGATCTGTTTAACGAAAGTGGCCCATTGAGGACCTTACATCACAACGTTCATATCCTGAAAGATATGGGTCTTAACCATATAAAATTTCAGAACAGGTTAAGGTCATATCGATTCGAAGGCCTCTTATCTTTCGCTTTGCCGAAAAAACATATTTTTTATAATATTTGAAAGTGGAAACCAGTATCTAATAAGATTGTGCGATTCGTCGCATAAGAATCATTAAACTGTGTATACCATCTATTTATGGATGCACAGACCCCATATCCTTTATTAACAACAAAATTTCAATGCTCAACGAATAATTATTTGGCGTCTAATGTAACAGCACAGTTTCTGACAAGTTTTGCAATGCCCCGAATCTCAATAAAATATATTGAAGCTATAAAAGGATGTTTCAAGACGATAGCATACATTAAAATATTTTCTTCAAAGATTACCGACGGTACTCAAGTTGATATGAGTATAGTATTTTTGAACAACTTCAAATACTCTCCAAATAGGCGAATTTGAACACGCTTAACTATATCATACTAAGCCAGTGTTCGATGAAGTGCGCATGAAAAGGTGGCAAATTGAATGATCACTCGAAAAACACAATTTATTTCAGGCTTTAAATAAAATGTGACAAGCCGTAACTCAAGGCGATGCTGCCACAACTCGTTGCATGCATTAATAGCCATGAGTGCATACCTACTCGCGTTTGGCTAGCAAACAGTGTTACTACGCATTAATGATAACTTGATCAATGCACTCCCACAGGTAAGTTTATAACGATGCCAACCAACTGGCAGAATATGCAGTTTAGCAGCATTGCATGGCTGTTCAATAGTAACAACAGCATTACCGGGAGCAGCAATTGCATCTTGAGTGCATTTGGCATTTTTGTCGCGCAAAGGCTCCATTCCGCCAAGGCGTATTACAACTAAATCAATTCACATGCCAAATACATTTACGGCATGCCGGCGAACTGATCCTTTAATATCATTTCAGGCACTGTCTTGTGCGGCTGTCTTACAATGAATCAAAGAAAGTCGGAATAGTTGAAAAAACGAGCGAACCTCGCCAGTGACTTCGGGAGTTCACAGGCAAAATGGGTTAAAATAAAAAAGGAAACATTAAAACCAAAAAAAAATAAATAATAATAATAATAATAATAAATAAATAAATGAAAAATAACAATTAAAACCAGTAAGAAATTACAGTCGGCTTAAGCCGACAGTGAGATACACGTCGCTTCTAAAATATTTAGTATAGTTGCTATATCCAAATTTACTCAATATCCACTTTTTGGCCCAAATAGTTTCAATGGTGGTATCTCTGAGTTTCATTCAATCATGTCCATTTTTGGCAAACACATTAATCATAATTCTGATTAATCCATAATAAAATTTTCTTGAACTTAATTAATTTTTGGCGAAATTTGCCTTAAACTCCCTCTTCAGACCACAAAGATATGGTGGAAGTACCTCTGATTTTTATCCAATCTTGCTCATTTTTGGTTAACACATGGCCAATATTTACGTTCCCTCAATACTGCAATTTCTTAAAATTGAAATGATAATTGNAACACATGGCCAATATTTACGTTCCCTCAATACTGCAATTTCTTAAAAT
>JXOS01036938.1:0-27138 GCA_001015075.1 Cirrula hians
TATATATAAATGGCTTTCTGTGTTCGAATTGATTGTATGCGTATGAAGCATTATTACATATTTAATAATTAATGTTCAGATTTCCAATATGCTTGTACCTTTTGAAATTTCAATAACACTTAACTCATCTTAACGAAACGTCAATACGCAAAAAATGTTTCTTATCTTTTGGGCTGAAGTTCAAATCAAAAAATTTATTATTTTACTCATCAGTTAACAACATAGGATTTTATGAATTTGTTCAAAGTATGTAAGTCATAGAAATAATCATTTCTGACTTTATGTTTTATGGAGACATGTTCAAAAAATCAAAAAATAAATACCCATGTCTGTCTGTCCATGATCATGATAACTTTAATTTTTGAGCTAGACTAATAAAATTCCAGTTTTAAACATTTTATGTAAAAAATCGAGTTCGAAGAGAAGGCGAATGAGCCAAATTGGTTAATAATTTTGGGGGCCTCGCATAGGTCGTTTATTTTAGAATTCAGGGAAATCAATAAAAAGGCCAGGAATTTCGTTGTTAGCATCCACAAATTAGTTTGGAAGAATTGTTTGAGTCATCGCCACGATATTGTAAAATTTCAGGAAAATCAGTGCCTAGCTTCACATACCTCTCATAGGACGTTTACTCCGGATTTCTCGAAAATCAGCAATAAAGCGAAGTGTTTCATTGCATGCAACTGAAATTGGTTATGGAAGCTGGTATTTGTCATTGCCATGTCTTTGTAAAATTTTAGCAAAATTGGGCAATGACTATGATTACCTCCCATAGGAGGATTACTTCTGATTTCACAGATATTGACATAAAAAGCAGGCGTTTCGTTAGATGCTTTTGAAGCTGGTTACGGAAGAATTCGTGGGTGGCTCCCATAGGGCGTTTACTCTAAATTTAAAGAAAATTGGCTATTTGGTGTAGAAGAATTTTTGGACCATTGTAATAATGTTATCAAACATTCTAATAGTTTGAGAGATATCGGATGGGCGTTATACCCAAGATTTTCATTTAATGACTTATTGAAAGTTACAAGAATTTTCTATTGCTGGAAAATTTTGATGATTCTATAAAAAGAATAACTGATGAGTAGTCGGTTTTGGCCGAATATGACATCTATCTTGTTTATTATACTGTTAGGTATAGTTTAATTTAAAATATCCATGGAAAACAATAGAAGGTGATTAAATATAAATTTAAAGGCTATAGGTCTAAGAGATGTATGAAATTGAAGTAGACTATCTCGTCACTGTGATGACTAAGAATAATAAAATTACTATTACACTAGTACTTCCCATATCACATCACAAACCCTGCCGCCAATAAGAAAGTCTACTGCTCTTCCATCGTATTTTATACATTTTTATACATAATACGTTTAATGTAATGATACTAATTGCGTCCGATGTGCAAAGAGCCTAAATCAAAAGGGGGAAAATAAGAAAGATAGAAAACGAATTTTAAAAAATAGGGTGAAATACAAATAATGAATGGTTGACCCTTAAATGGGAATGATTGGTAATAAAATACCTCCTGTACACCAGTGTTGTCTGCACAGAGGGTTTTTGGTTTAATTAGCCAATATCATCCATGCAATACAACGAAATTCAGCTCAATTAAAAATTATCAATACATCTCTTGAATATGAGGATAATTGGATAAAATCGGAGATACCTCCGGTACGCCAATGTGATTCAAAGAGTTTTAGGGGAGGAAGGCTTTAAATGATTTCATCATAACACACATGAAATGAAAAATATTTCAAGATTATGTATTTAAAATTAAAAAGATCTATGCGTATACTAAAACACTAGCCACATTTGGATGAGAATTAAATATAGTACCAATACTCCCATGTAGACATTTCAAATGTACAATTTAGTATATTGAAAATAGTTAACAACAGTAACAAAAGCATTTTCGGCATGCATTTATTTGCATGGTTCTGAAATAAAGGATCCATGGAGAAATGTAGAGGAGCGTAAAGTATTGCACGTTCCAAAATAATGAAATGATTCAAAATTGCTTTGCGGCAGTTGGAAGTCTGCCTAATTATACTTGAATAATGAACTTGTACGAGCAGGTGAGAACGCACGAAATGTTTAAGACTATGTCGTATTTTGAAATTGCTAAATGTGTGTATATGTGTGTTCGCTGTTGCAGCTAATCAAGCTTGTGTTTGGGGGTTCGTAATTAAAGTTTAATTTGAATTTTGGCTTAGAGAAAATGTCATTCCAACGGATTTAGGCACTGACTTATGAAAATACCTTGCTGTCAATTTTAATAGAACTCTTGTTGTTTGCGCTTAAGCTCTTTGCATAATTAAGTTTATTAACATCTCTGTAATAATTCAATAATGTTTTGAAACAGCATGCGTATAATAATATTTAGAAGGCGGTACCATACACGAAAACATTACTTGTAGCAAAGACAAATGCCTATTTACAACGGCAACTGCACAATTGGCTCACTGCTGCCATTCTAAGTGGATCTAATGCGATGCGAATTGCTTATTCCTTAAACGATTGATAAGCTTTAAATGAGCAACGTGGCGTGACTTTGCGAATACTCGTGCGGCAATATTTGATTCAATATTTGTGTCAAGTCTTTCAATTATTTCACGTGCGCATTTAGTCAACTTTATTGGTGCAATTAAATCAATTTGCTACTTGTTATGGTATTAAATGAATGCTTTTGTCTCTTTCTCTCGCTTATGTGCCGTATTTCAGGAAGTGTGTAGTTGTGTAATGTACGCAATTGCGTAGGAAACCGATGTCAATTAATATTGTTATTATCTTGGCACTGCTAGTGGCATTGCATGGATGAGCAGAAGCGTTACATACTTTCCCTATGAGCCAAGGCTTTTTGGACATGACGTGCACACTAATGAAGCTAGATTGTCATAAAGCCCTCATCATGCTGAAAACATTTCAATTACACGAAGCAATTAATCAAAATATAAATCTAATTAAATAACTTGCAGGCTGGTTTTCTATCATGAATATATTTTATTAATCAAAGGAATAAAAATTTGCTGAGAACAAAGTGATAACATAAAATTCTCTCTGTTACCATAAATTTTACATAGCTGTAGAAGTACTTTCTTAATTACCTGTCTAGAACAACATAATGATGGGTTTGGCCTCAATAATCCTGTGACAGCTGTCTTCCAAGTACTTTGCAGTTTGGCGACAATTGCAAATAACGTTGAGAGTTCGTGCAGAACTTATCCTTCCAAAGCAAGTTTAAGAAGACCCAACGTCTACAGCTATCAAACGCAAAACGGGTCACTTCTGGTTCCATACGAGCGTTGTGTTCTGGTCAACTGAGAAACATTTTATATTGTTTCACGTTGTTAACTGCACCATCACGGTTTTAATTGCACCAAATGTGCCAAGTCATTGTAGTAGGGCACAACGGAATTACCTCTGGAAACCATCGAGTGCATCAGCTCTTATATGCGTCAATTCTTCAGTGGGATTACACGTTCTGCCAAGAGTAACCCTACGTTTGATTACCTTAAACACTTCCAGCTTATATTTGTCAAGTTCAAGGGATTCTCCTGGGTAAGAATCCTTTTACATTAACACATAATGCGTTACCTACGTATAATTGAATACAAGAACACAGTTCTATACTTCTTTACATATCTGCAATGAACTTTAAACTCGCCTTTCGTTTTTCAACAAAAGTCAACATGGTAAGCGTATACAATAGGCATCACGGTGTTATAGATCATCAAAACCTCCCTGTGCTCAATCGCAACCTTTACGACACATTGGGCGTTTCTGATAATCATTGCAAAAAACCTTATTAGTTTGTCTAAATACCAATGCCAAGTGATCGATATTCGGAGAGTTGATAGCTATTTCAAATTTACGAAAAAGTTTAGGGTGCGAACTGCTTCTAATGGTTCTTGTCCACGATTCCGTAGAGGGAATATCCGGACGATAGTACATTTTAACTTATTGGAAGCCGAACGGATATGAAACTATAATATTTCATTCAACGGCATTCGACTTTCACACTGGACAAGACTAGACCTGAAGACGATGGCACTAATGACATGAGAATTACCACATTTTGTGGCATTTCACTTTTCCAACTACAAATGCAATCGACTGACATTCATTTTATTAACCATTTTTGCGGAGGACAGCATCCACGCAGCTAATTAAGTCTTCATCACTAACTTTGCATTTACTGGGAGGCCATGCTGGATTTTTGCGATTGGGTGGCAATGGCTCCTGGTACTGAGCCATAAACGGCCCTAATATTTTGAAGAATTTGAACGTAAGTGCCATAGCTGGCTAGTACACTGAAATCTTCTGAATGTGTTGGGAGACAGTTTCGTTGAATGTAAAAAAATCTAAGACCTCGTCTCAAGATTCTCAGGTGGTTGTTGAGGATTTGCTGGAATATGAGTATTGTCTGAACTTTTCAATAAACAGTTGATTTATACTTGCGATGTAAAAGAAAATAAATACGAACTAACCGAAGATGAAATTTTAGACGTGAACATGTTAAAGATTGAACCCAATATTTAGGTCGGGTATCAACACCTCATTGAGATTTATTTGCCATTACCATTCAATTCTTAAAATCCCAAATTAGGCTACCAACAAAAACATAGACAAATGCATGATCTCTCCTGCAAAACATCATTACTGGAAATGACGATAGAAGAAAGCCTCAGTGTTTTCTGCCCTGTGTAGCGATCCACTGCAACATCTGATCTGAAATCAAACAATGTGTACAAAACTCCACTGGAACCCGATGTAAGTGAACTTAAACCGTTTTCGGTGCAGAGAATATTTGTTTCCATAAGCCGCATTATATATGATATCATGAACCAGAGATATATGCTCTAACGCAGTACAAGCAATAAAAGAAGTTTCAACGCTATGGATAGCGAAATGGCAATAAATTACATGCCATCGAAAATGGGCACTTAGGCAAGTGGTATATGCATTTTTTTTCTTTGGCCTGAAGTCTAAGCGTTTGCCATTTGGTCATCAGGAGTCTCCTGCACAATTCCATTGCCTACAATCAAAAAATGGCAGAATAATTGAATAGAGTGTCTTAATGATAGTTACGGTGCTCTGTCCGTTTGGGTCAGGAACTCGTACCCACACTTAAAAAATTAGTAGTTATGAATATCAACGCTAACAGGTCCACCAATGAACAAGCAATCGCGAAATCAAAAATTTCTTGAATTCAAATGCGTATAGATGTAATTTTCGACACAATCCGATTACAAAAAAAATCTTCCAGTCCATATGCTTCAATTAATTTTATGCCAATCCTCTTCGAATCTACAGATTTAAGCAAACATTTGGGACTTCATTCCAATACTTCCCCAAATGGTGGACTTAACAATTCAGTCTTCTTACCAAACTTCTGTACTCACATATCCTAAATTAATGTAATAAAAATACTAATAACCATAATTGTTGGTGAAATCCAACTATACCATACCTATCCATCAGTTATTTTATTGAAGTATCAAAATATTACAGCAATACGAAATTTCACTTACTTCTCATCAAACAACTGGCCATTTAAGCGAAATTAGGGCGAAATCGTCTGTGAAATGTACCTGAAATTATTGACTGATTTCACTTAAAATAACCTCAAAAAAAAATTAATACCAAATTTCAGGAGCTTGACAAGAAACACCAGGCCCATGCTAACGCCCTTGAAATCGGGAGTAAGCGTTCTACGGGTGTTAAACGAAGTTATTGTCAAATATTGCCTGAATTCAATAATATTATAGCAATGACCCCAAAATTCTGTAATAACAATAATATGTAATACCACTAGATTACGATGAAGCAAATGAATTTAGTCTATAACTGATGGGAACGGACGTTCCCAAGTTATAGGAGGCGATCTTAAATTTACCAATGTAAATAATATCAACCAGTTTTATTTGCTTAAGTTCAAAATCAAAGAGTATATCATGTTTAGCGGGCCATTTCGCGAGTCACGCCTTTTCCTTGGAGAATTTCTTAAAAAACTACAACAACAACTTAATACTGAATTGTATATACCAGGAACAGAAAGTTTGTTTTAAATTTTGGATGTATGCTTCAATGAGAAGAACCCGAAATTATAGAGCGATTACCATCAAACGCTGATTGAAAAGTTTGATGTGTATTTACAAAATGTAAACTTTTAATGGCGAATCACAGGTAGACAGACGGACATCACTCTATATCTCAATATCATATAGTCCGAGATGATTATTTTTATGCATTAAATATCTTGCACAAGCCCATTATACATCCAGTCATTTGAGAGAAGCATATAAAATCTGCATTATTAGACAGAATACAAAGGTGTTGTTTAAATGTTTGGTTTAATGTTAACTTACTTACATTCATAACTGCGATCTACGCAAAAAGTTTTATTATTTCAATATAATTTATTAAAATCTATTTATCGTCAAATACAAATTGATTACCCCACCGATTCATCATTAAACCATTATCCTTGAAATATGAATACTTGTACCTATTGAAATGGAAAACACTTGTACTCAGGAATATTGTATAATGTGCAAAAAAGTAATAACTTCTTTATGTTGATTACAGAATTGAAACAAAAGAGCTTCGAGTAACATTTCCTTGCTATGCGAATGTTAAACTTCCCATCTCCCAATTAATCGACTGGTTTTTGTTTCCTTCATATCCTTTTAATTCCAGCATTTTTGTTTTATTTATTTTTGAGCATTCCTTGTTCGCACATTTAATTTATTTTTGCTTCTCATTATGATGATACATCGCCCACACTGCTGCATCTCAATTATTCTATTTTAATAACTTTTGCATTTGGGGTATGTGTTGGTTTCAACACACGCATATGCAAATATTCTTACACGTTGATGTCGTTTAGACGAAATTTCATTGCTTCAAAAAACTGTGTATTTTTGATGAATTAGCGTGACAGAAAAAAAATTGTCGAACAAATAATTTTCTTAATTACTGATCCCCTTTGCATTCAAGTACATTTGTTAACCTTTATTTTTTATTAATTAATTTATTATATTTACTTTATTTATTTATGAATTTTTTTTAGATATTGTATTTTTCTGTAGTTAAATTATATTGGCCTTGAGGGATAAACCTAATGAATGCGTCATATTTTTATACCTTCTTATAATTTTATACCTATCTGCCATAGACGTTGAGTATAATCGGTATGTGTAAATTTCGGATCGAAAAAATCTTTTCCGACTACATCTCTCTTGAAGACATATTCAATCAAAACCAGATCGATGCAATAGTTAGACAAAACCAAATACATATAACCAATCCAACATTTAAAATGGACAAGGCGGGTAGCCGACTTTATCGAATAATTTGTGTGAAATTGTTAATAAAAAAGTAAGAAAGTTACACCCAGCTTAGGCCGGTAGTGAGATGTTTAGCACAGAGAAGCACAGAGAATATGAAATGGTTCAGCTTGTAATCCCAAAATTTTTTTCTAATTTATACAAAAACATTATTCTTGGAATTGAAAAGTTTTCTGGAGGAAAATCAGATTTTCATCAAATCAACCCTACTTTTCTAACTTAAACACATTCATTATAGTTTCAAGGTATACAATAGATAATAAATTGTATTTCTTACAGTTGAATAATTATATGGTAATTATGGTTTAAATAAAATTGCATTAAGTTGTATGTCTGTACAATTCAGTTTCTCTTCTATGAAGACTTGGTAATGACTGCTTTGTGTGAATTAAATATGCTAAGAGCTCAAGTCTGTCGTACTGCACGCATCTGGTGTATTCTGCACGTGCCGAATTGGAGCAATTATCGTCAGCATAGCCAATTATTGGGAATTTAAGTATTTTGGTGCGAACTCAGTCGTCAGTAAAATAATTATTTTACCGAGAAATACTGTTTTTATTGAAAAATGAATTTGACGAAGTTTTAAATTTATTTTTTGTTAACTTATATCTGCCCAGAACCCTCTTTTCGAAAAACATAGGTGTATTTAAAGCACCGACGATTTTCTACTAATCATGCCCATTTATAAAACAAACATTGAGTATAATTATAATAACACAATAAAAAATTTTGTTTAATTTGATTAATTTCAAAAATATCAAATCGTACAGCTACAGTTGCTTTACGGTCCGGATTTTGAGTTAAAATGTATTCTGTGAACGGATCTTAACAAGAATCAAACGTCCATGTAAAATTTTTCAATAGATGCTAGTTGCCAAATTTCATAAATCTAGCTAATGATGCCGGTCATATCGGGATATATTTTGATAAGTGTCCGATCACTGGTTCTTGGTGTTACAAATGTACCATCGAACCTAATATACACTTTGTCAATTTCATTGGCGATGTGTATAATAACGGAAAAACGCCAAAATACCACATTTTCAGAGCATGCGATTGAAAAGCTGTCATTTAACAATGGCCTGTAAGTGCTTTCCTTGGCAATTTTACAAACTTGGGTTGAAACACCGAGCTTTATTCATAATTCCTAAAAAATAGGAGTAAACATCATTTGTTAGGAACCCGAACTAATTGACTGATTTTGCTCAGAATATCATACCAATGACCCAAAAATACTTCCATATCAAATTTTAGTGGAATTTATTTAAACACCTGGTCTTAACGCCAATTACTATTATTATAATACCCCAGTTAATTGAATGATTTGTATAAAACTTCTTTTTGCGTATAAGCTAAGTATCAAATGATACAACATCCCAGTGAAATGTCTCTGTCATGTTGAAATGAATGTTTTTTGCTTTAAATCGTACAAAACATTATATGTTTATGCTAGCGCGTTAGCATTCTCTGAAAAAAAGCACAAGTGGCTACTTGAAACTTGGAATCACAATACTCATAATGTTTATCATTGATTGTATACAAAACGAAACATAGTACTAAGTATATGAAACTTCATGTGAGAAAGCAAAGAAAAAAAACTACTAGACTGACGTTGAAAAGTCAGAGTCTTAGGTTTCTCAAGCATTGACAGTTTTATGACGAAAGGTATGACAAAAAGGAAGTTATTATATGACAATATATTATTTCCATTTTTTAAATCCATCAGTCAATATTATGGGATTGTACAAAATAAATGGGTGCAATGAATCATTGTTTTAATAAAAACTGTTATAATCGGATGTTTCAGCAATGTTGCAACAGTTTTAACTCTGAAATTGATTAAAATCGTACAATACCTTCAGGTACCTCCCATTGGCGGTTCCTTAAAAATGGCGAGAGAATCAGGTTAATTAATCGCTTATTATTAGTACTTAGTATTGTCACACTATTCTGAATTTTCACTAATATTCTTGAATATGATTAAAATAAGTCAATAAATTCACGTACTTCCGATATACCGCTGACTCTAGATTTAACAAAGATCAGCGTAAAAGCCTTTTTATACACGTTGCCAATGAAATATATATTAGTTTTGACGGTACGTTTGTAACACCCAGAACGAGTGATCGGTGACCTACCAATGGTATAACGATATTATCAGCATCACCACAGGAGTTGATATAGCCATGTCTCTCCGTCCGTCCGTCCGTCCGTCTGTCCGTCCGTCCGTAAGTAAAAACTAGAAAGAAGGTATTGTTCATAACATCTTAGTGTGTTCTGAATATAGTCGTGATTAAATAAAATTCAGTTATATTTAAATTTTATAAAATTTCTGAATTGAGTGAACATAAATATATTCAAGAAGTGTACCAAAAATGCGCAAGAGTGGATGAAATGTATGTCTTCCTCAAATACAGCTGTACGTGGTCCCAAATGACGGTTTAAGGTAAATTTGGACAGAAAAATTCAATAAGTTCAGGGAAATTTTATTTTGAGCTATCATAATTATGAATAATGAATGTACCAAAAATGCGCAGGATTGGATGAAACGCAGAGGCTACTGCAATACACTGAAAATAGGGCTCTGAACAAATTTGAACAGAACGAATAGTTTGGGAGCAACGTGTTTCTCACTGTCGGCCTGTAACAGTCTTACTTGTTTTTTATGAAAATTGTTAAATTTCAGCGAATCAGTTGAATATTTAAGGTACTTTAGAATGGTGGATTAGTGAACTTAAATGAGCAGAATGGTTAATTGTTTTATCGAAAGTTATTGATATTTGGTATGGCTGTAATATTTTTAAACATTTTGAACATGACTGACTGATGGATATTAGGCAGTCTGTTTTAAGCGAATATCATAGCGATTTTGTTATATATAAAAAAGCTTCATTGAATAAGTAATCTAGAAAAAAATAATTTTATCCAAGAATGAATTGATTGATTGATATTATGTAGTTTATTGTGGCCGACTATAAAAGCTATATTGTTTTCATAAGTAGTTCTTCGCTGCTTCTGGCCTTATGAAGAGAACTTTTCCTTTAAATATTCAAGATTTGATCGTTTCTGATCTTTGTTGACTTATGCGATATCCTCACTAAGTATTCCATTCTTATAACGAGTGCTGTTCAATAGTTGGAATTTAAAATTTCAATTTTGTTTTTTTTTTTTTGTCAGGTAGAGCTTAAATAAAATTGAAATGATTTCCAAAGCATTTCTTGCAAAGATTCAAATATTGTAAAATTGTAGTAAAATTGAAAAGCATTGTCTTCCTGTCCTCTTCGTATTTGTGTAATTGAGTCTATAAGCATGTTATTTCCCCGAATCGAATGTTTTCAATGTATGCATTGCAAAAACCCGCAACAATACTTGAGAAACTTTTGCATTGATTGGTGCGCTCGCATGTGCTTGCGGGGGACTAGCGTGTGCTCTTTCTTGCAATTTCATGGCGACGCTTTATTTAATTGCGGCTCGCTTAACCAGCAGTGTGGTTTACCGTAGTCAATAATGCCGAAGGGAGGGAGTAAGAACATTGCAATTGTAAAGATCGAGTAGAACAGCGTGTCAGGCATTGTTTGAGTTTAAGGCAAAAAATTGCATGATGTCTGTATCATGAATGTGATTAAGAATATTCGATGCAGAAAAACAAAAACAAAAAAGACACAGGAATTCATGTCTGGGATTAGTCTATTGTCGTAGCAACATTGCATCCACTTCAGTGTTTACATATTTATTTTAATTTAAAACTCATTTGCAGTGCTGCTCATACAAAATTCTCATTAAAAACGCAATACCTGTTTATCCATGTACGGACTGAATTCTTTAATTAAAATATAATGATTAAATAGAAGCACCGCTCATGAAAACATTTTTAATATGAAAATGTTTATTATTAATGGAACATATTTAATGGGCGAATTCTATTTTATTTATATCTGAATCGCCCTTTGAAACGGTAAACGAGTTATCGAACTAGCTTGCCTTGGTTGGCAAAATGTCTGCGAACTTGGCTCCTGTCTTTTCGTGTTTACACCATCAATCATAGATTGAACGAATTGTGGGTTTTTAAAAAGGATAAAATCCAAACAAAAAAATTTTTTCCGTTGTTAATAATAAACTCATTCACTCTGTCAAAACCGACTACATAATATAATACCCATCAGTCATTCATAAAAAAATAACATCAAAATATTCCAGCAACGTCAAATTTAAATAAACTTCCGATGAAAAAATTGTTCTCATTTAAGTGACATCGGAATGTAAAGTACCTGAAGACATCGACTGATTTTGTTAAAATTATTATGTTATGGCGATACTCGAAAAATGCTTTCATACCCAATTTTAGTAGCATGCAATCAAAGGAAGGTATCCGAAAGTATTTCCCAATTTCGCTCAAATTGAAAAATAAGGCAATGACATTCAGTTTCGATTGCTGAAGGACATTAAAATGTTGACTCCATGTACTAGCAAAAATGCAGAACGCCTGAAGATAAATATACTGATGGTGCTGCTAAACCGATTGCGGAATCTGCATAATCAAGCATAAAACCTGGAAAGCAATCACATGATACTATTTTAAAAAGTATAAATGCGTTAACCACATCAGTCCAAAAATTACAAAATATTGTCATTTCATATACTCTTATAAATAACACTGATGAAGATAATGCAAATCTGAACAGAAATTTCATACTTTGGGAATGTTTAATGGGAAAATGTCTACGGTACAGGAAATTAGATATACCATCAGAACAAACTTAATGTGTCTCCATCCATACATTACGGGACCTACCAGGGAAGAAGTAACGACATAACTTGTGTCATAGCAGGTGTATCGATACGCAGTGAGCGTTTTTTGTGATAATAAAACGATCATTTTTGATGGGATGGTTTAAAAAAAATTTATACAAAGTATTGGCCATAGCTAGCCACACATTTTTTCCTATCTTTTCAGCATTTTTTGGTTGTACACCACCGAATCAATCTGGTTTTACAGGTGTAGCTTATGGCTGCCCGAACATTCCGAATATATGTTTCTTCGAGAGATCTTCCCTCTGTCTGTCTGGCTGTGGCTTCGATAACCTGAGTAGTTCTTGGGATAGATGGTTGAAATTACGTTTCAAATTTTTTCAAAATTAAGGTCAAGTTCGCAAACTGAAAAAATCGGGCTATAGCTTCGGACACTTACATATGGCATATAATCCTGATATCTCGGAAAATATAAAAGTCAGGTGACGTATCAAAATGGTCAGCATACGTATAGGATTCAATATACCGATATCCATGCCTCCATTTTCCCGACACCGTAATAAAGAGAGAACTAGTTGAGTCTGATTTTGATTTAAAGGTAACCCCAATACATGCATGTTGAGCAAATATAGGGTTTACATCGAAATAATACCACAAAAATCTCTTTAAAATTGTAGACTCAAGATGACTCTGATTTAACCAATTTGAGTAATAAAATAGACGGTTTCAGATGTAATTCAAAGGTTTCGGCTACATGACTAAATATACAAAACGAACGTTTTAGACCAATATACGCACAAGTATCATCAAAAGTCAATGAACAATCGTAATTGCGTCGATATTGATATAAGCTTGCTATAACTCAAAGATGATATTCAGAGGGACCCCCAGCATATCTATCCATCTATCTATCTATTTGGGGGATTTGGTAGAAATTGGGGGTTTAATATAAGATTCCAAACAAGAACCAATAAACTTGAAATAAACTTTGACGATATTAATTAGATAAGCAATAAGATCTATACTGAAATAAAGAAGCAGGTTTGGGTCATTTCCATCATATTGAATTCTAAAATTTGGTGCTACCGAAATTTGATATCCAAGCATTCTTGGGCCGCTAACAGAACACTGTAAAATTTTCGCAAAATTTTCCAATAATTTTAGGTAGCTCGCATAGAACGTTTAGTCTCGATTTCAAGGAAATCAGAAATAAAAACCAGCACTTTCTATTGAAAAATTGTAGATGGATGAATTGAGTTCAGATCCGACCTATACTTTGGGTACGTTCTGTACCAATATACACGCAAAATTGAGCAAAATTAACCGCAAATTTAACCGTAAGAGTTGGTATTTTGTAATGAAATTGAGGTGGGTAACCATGCCTCATGTTACACAAATAGACAAGCTTGCACGAAAATCCGATGCATCTCCAGTACTTCAATATGGTGGCAATAGAGGCTTTAATGCAGAAATACCCACACTTATAATTTAAATTTTACAAAATTGCAAGATCTCCAATAATGTATACTGATATGATCAGCATTATCACAGGAATTGATCTTTACTCAAACTCTACTGAAGCTGTAAGAGTTATTATTTTGCAATGCCATTTCGTTATTAGATGAATATTCATAACATCTTAGAGTGTAGTACTCCCATGTGGTAGAGGTTGTAATGCAGAATTACAGTTATCATTTAAATGTTATAAATTTTTTGAATTGGGTTAACATAAATATAGTAAGTGAGTGTACCAAAAATAACCAAGATTGGATGGTGGTATCCACAAAGGGTTTTAAGCAAATTAAGCTAGACAATTTAATCAATTTTAATATTTATGTGTACCGAAAATGAGCCAGATTGGATGGATAATCAGAGGCACTTCCAGTACAGTTATCGGAAAAGAGGGTTTAAGACAAATTTGAACCGAAAAATGTATTTAGTTCAACGAAATTTTATTATTGAGTTAAAATATTTATCATCAATGTATGTACCAAAAATGCATTTTATTGGATGAAACTAAAGGATACCTGCAATACACTGAAAATAGGGCTCTGAACAAATTTGAACAGAACAATATAATATTTTGGAAGCGACGCGTAACTCACTGTTGGCCTTAGCCAATTGCCACTTAATTGCCATAACATGGTTAAT
Source organism: Cirrula hians (assembly GCA_001015075.1). NCBI lineage: Eukaryota > Metazoa > Arthropoda > Insecta > Diptera > Ephydridae > Cirrula > Cirrula hians. The sequence continues at coordinate 14,253 of JXOS01036938.1, forward strand.
GTGGCCTTATTAACGGATAACTCTAATATAATTTCAATATATAAAAATCAGTGGCCTTTAAACGTATTTGTGGCTAATTTGAAGTTGACCATTATTGGTGACCACAGATGTTTGCTGGAGGTTGCTCAAATATAGGTTGAACTTAGGTTCAGGATTTTTCCATTTTTTCAAGATAGTTTTCTTAGCATTACACATTCCCTTTAAACTCTAAAACTAATATTGACTTTGTTGGTATATATTTTATAGATCTCTGATCACTCGCTCTCGGTGTTACGTATGGTCAAAAATTTTGGTAATAACAATTGTTATTTCCGGTAAGATGTTTAAGGCTTAGTCAGAGATAAAGTGTTTCTCAAAATTTTTTAATAAAGATTCTGACCACACTTTTTAAGAGAACGCATATGAAAGAATTTAATTTTTGTGTCAGACTTCCAGACTATGTGGTTCCCATACATATTATGTTCTTTATGTTTCCAATTGACTGGCAAAACTTTTACACAAATTTTAAGAAATTCCCTTCTCTATTTCACTGAAATGCTATTTAAAGCAGGGTGTTTCAAAGCAATTTTTTGCAATTCAGTATTCAAGCATTAAGAGGATAATAAATTGAATTTCTGGATTTTCCGACACATCCTATATGCGATTGATTGACTCCTTACCATTGAAATTGTTTCGCATTTACCAGTTAGGCATAAGCAAGTTTTCGAAATAGTCTTATTCAATATAAGCATAATAGCTCCAGTATTTTCGATGCCTATATCACTGAATTGTCTGAATCATTAATTTAAGAAGTCGTTTACATTTCAGGTGGTTAAAATTCTTGGTTAGACATAGTATGTATTGAATGACCGAAGTAATTTGACAAGCTGATTGAATTGAATTAATTTTCAAATTTTTGGTTTTAAAGACTATTACTTTCTTATTATATATGTCGTGAATTTAGTGACCAGTGTATATTGAAGTGACAAGTATATATTGATAAAGCGATGTCCGTACTTCCGTCCGTCACTCCTTGAAGTATACAGAGAATTCTTGAGAGATATTTTCCATTTAATATGTGGAAAAATGTTATATCAAACTTCGGACTTGGTCCCGATCCGAAAATTATACGGTTATATGCATTTCATCCCAATGTAATATTCTGTAAAATACGTCCAAAAAATTCCCATCATTCAAAATTACATTTCCTAATTTCTTGTTATTAAATTGCATACGTCTACATTCGTCAAAATTCATCTCCAATTCTAACTCCATATACTATAATTTTGGGGAAACATTTACTTCAGACCCTATTTAAGAAATTCGCAAAAAGCTGGACCTAACATTTTTGTTTTTAGTCAATCATAGGAAGAAAAACGATGATAAAAAAAATTTCTTCTGGACCCGGGCCCAGATGTTCCCGGAAAATTTTGGCTAGATTTTACTAATTTCATAAGTATGAACCAATATCATTAATTTAATTAAAATTCCATGAATAAAATTTCGTAAAAACGTAAAAAAGTTTGCGGAGGGCCTTTGGTGACATGGAACGCTCCGGACGACTATGAACATCAACTGATATGCAACACGTAAGGAAAATCAAGGAATTGGTACTCGAAAATCGTCGATTGAGAATTAGAGCCCTTGGGGTTATAGTTGATATTTCCAGTGCATCAGTTCAAACAATTATGATCACAAAATTTTCTCGAAATAATTCCTGATTTTTTCGTTAAAAATTCCACTCATATCCTTCCGCAACCACCTTATTCACCTGACTTAGCTCCATGTAACTTGTGGTTTTTGCCAAACTCAGACCACTCAGGAGACACCGCTTTGAACCTGTTGAACAGATTCAACGTGAATCGCAGCGCACTTTGAAGTCTAGGGAACAACTTTTTGGCATGCTTCGAGGAATGGAAAAAACATGGGCATAAGAGCATTGTATCAGAAGGGGAATACTTCGAAAAGGATAAATTTGATTTGAATGAATAAATAAAGATTCTTCATTTTATAACAAAATGTATCCTTACTTTTTGATCATAGTTCTATGACTTGGTTTTTCCCAATTTAACTCGTTTTTCGTAATGATAAATTTATCAATGGTACGTAAACGAAATCATTCCAATTTGGAGTTTTTTTATTATAACTCTAGGAAAAAATACATAATCGGAATGGATTATTTCTAAGCATAATATACTTTGCCGGAATTTATAATACAGCGAATCAACTGACTTATAGGAAAACTAAATAAAGGTAAATCTGAGCTGTAACCAAACTGGCTCAAAGATTATATTCTAAATTTTCTATTTAATTATTCTATTTAAAAGCAACGCACACAAAACCACCATTCATTGGTTTTGGATGGAGTAAAATGAAAATGAACCTTCATAAAAGGTTCAATTAGAGTTATACGTTGATTAAGATGTTTGTTAAAGCAAAAAGGACATCGAATTGCAAATACAATCAAGTAAAATTATACTTATATACCCATCAGTCATAGACTTCAAGGTTGGTATGCATGAAAATTATCATTTCTGACGATATGTTTCTTGGGGACATATTCGTGAACATATTTTATAAAACACCAGATCGGCCAAATTGTTTCGTAAAAGTCAAATTTTTCAACATATTCTACTGAAATTTGGTATGGAAGCACTTTTAAGTTAATTCCATAACATTGAATAAATTGAGCAAAATGGGTCAATTACTTTTTCTTATATAATTCTAGAATCTTTACTCCCGATTTCCCGGAAGTACGTTTAATGGTAAATACCAGTTGTTTCATCGAATGTTCTTAAAACTTTTCTATTAATATGCTATTCTTCTCTTCTTTTAATATGTAAATGCTTTTATCGATTGAACGACTGATGGGTATTAAGAAATCGGTCTTGAAATCAATTTTGTATTAATAATTAAACAGTATATTTAATATAAATTAATATTATTTCTTGCATTTAATTACATTTTCGGATATGCTGTGAGTATGCTATCCTATGACGACATCCAAAACAAGAACTAATTCAAATTTTTACCAAAGATTAAAATACAATTCCAACTAGCATTTAAAGAACCAGTCTTTTCACACGATGACTACAAGTCCAAATCGATACTGTATTAAATAAAAATTATTTCATTTCCATTCAAAGAGTTCAATTCAATAATCAGAGCGTCAGTAATTGAATAAAAAAAAAAACAAGAAAGTAAGCTATAGTCGGCTTAGGACGACTTGGAGGTATCTTTGAATATCATACAATCATGTCATTTTTGGGTACACACATTATCATAATTATGATAACTCAATACTGAAAGTTCGTATTGAAATTAATTTTTCTAGTCAAATTTACCTTAAACCGTCTTTTCATACAATCTTGCTAATTTTTGGTACAGTCATTGGCAATATTTATGTCCACTCTGCACGCACACTGTAATTATTGTAAAATTCAAATTATAACTGAGAGTCTGCATAATAATACAAATAATTACGACATTTTATTGAAAGATACCAATCTTATGGCTGCAGTAGGGTTAAGGCCGCAATTGTGAGTAAAGAGACGTTCGAGAGGTGTCCGAAATACTGATTGGATCTTAATGAAATGTACTGATGCTGATCATATCGGAATAAAGATTTCTTCTGTGATCACTCTTTCTGGGTGTAACAAAAGTATGACCAAAACTAGTATGCATTTTCCATTTTTCGCGAATAAAAATCATAAATACGTAAAAAAAATTGAAAATCACCATTTGAACATTTATGGACATGACCGAAAAAAGAGGAAACACGCCTTTTAAAAGAAGATATGAAAAAAATATAATCTCAAAGACCCATCTTTGTAATATTATTTTACTTTTCTCAATGGAATGACTGACGGGTATTAGTAGTCGGTCTTGACCGACTATTACATCGATCTTGTTTAAATTCTTTCTATTTCATTTAATGTCCATTTTAAATTTGATTGTCCAACAGTCATAGATTGACGGTATTATGGGTAAGTGCAAAGTATGTATGCATAATCGCTAACATATAGTCGGTGTTGACCAAGTATTATATCTTTTTTGTGTGACATTATTCAATATGTTATTCCAACTTCCCCTTTACAAAGTCAGAGTCACTGTTAACATTATTGGCTTCCAAAGCCTGGGATAGTAACGGTTTTCAGTTTTAGAGTTAAATAGTCATTATTGATGTTAAATTTAAATTACATTTAATGAGTCTCATAATAAACTTTTAAATTGGATTTCCAACTATTTTCGAATGATTCACATTCCTATTTTGCTTTCCCAAAAGTAATAGAATTAATGAATGAATGAAGATTGTTTCATTGGACCTCTAAGAAAATGTTTAGTGGGTATTATAACAAATCAAAAACGGTTTTCATCAAGTCGGTTTGGACACATTTTCGTTCGTTATATTTTTTTGGAATTGAATATTAAATGAGGTCGAAAAACGTTTAACATTTGGTAATAGTTTTTTCTGTTCCTAGAAGCTGCCTCAACCGCAAGATCATTATTGCTATGTGTCTAATGGAATATAGCTAAAAAAATTAAATAAATAAAATGTATGGAAAGAATTGTGGATTGAAAAGTTAAAAATCCAACAAGAATAATTTTAAGAAAAACTGATCGGTAGCATAAGAGTATGTTTCATTGAGCACCACCACATCTCATCTGTATGCTGTGGCCAGGATTCGAACTCGTGGCTCTTCAATTGCAGTACTAGCGTTCTAAACACTGACCCAATTCACGTCACTAACGGCTATCTACGCTTATTCACCGATTATAACTACATTCCTTCAACTGCTATGTCTTTATTTATGTTTTTATTTCTTTTTAATAAACCGCTAATTCTTTAAATTTAAATCCAGAGTTTCAAAGTTTTAATTAGTTAATCAGAAAAAATTGAAGTTTTGAATAATTAAATCGCTTGATTATGAGATGTACGCACAAATACGTTTTCTTAATGCGATGGGAAAATCGAACCCTTTTAAAATTACCTTCATGCTGCATCTCTCCTTTATAACAAATTAGAATATTAGAAGAACTCACAAGTAAAGGTTAATGATAATTTCATATAAGTTCCAATAGGATACGCACACAAATTTAGCTTGTAGAATATGCATACATACGGACAGGTTCAATGACAAACAGTGTTATTCCCAATAGGCGCTACGCAAACAACAACACACGCGATACTTCCGCTTGGTGAATTTAGCCCCAAGTGATATACTTTCGTGATGACAGCATGAATGATTTATGAGAAAAGTTCATAGGATGATATTATCTTTAACTTTATTCGTAAGTCCTAAGTCGAGCAACAAAAACATGATGTAAAAAATTTATTCGAAAATATTCCTTCAACATCTGTTTTGAAACAATGGCATTTAAGGAAATGAAATTACTGCAGCGAGCATTAAGTGACTGGAAAGAAGAAATACAAAAAGTGACTAAACAGATGCAATTGGAAAAAAATTTGAAAATTGAAAGGATTGTCATAGTAATACGGATTTTGATTGAAGATACGTTAGGAGACGAAGTAAATGATATTGTACAGGCAACAATGATTTTCATGCAATCATTCCCGTTTTCAATAAATGTTTTGATGCCTTCATCTTCATATACATTACCCCATTTTATTGATCATCAATCAAAAATTTGCCCATAGTTTACTATGCTAAATTTGGTAGATCAAGCCTAGGCTCTTCTTTATAGGTTTTGCTTACGGATAGACACACTTAACAGACGGATATAATGTAATGAATTCCTCTGGTGACGAAGCTCATACATATGTTTATATTTTTTTAGATGTCCTTCTGATTGTTACAAACGTATGACCAAAACAAATATGCACTTCGCCAACTCCAAGTGACAACAATATGGATTACTGTTCATCACTTGAATCAATAGACATCATTGTACCTTAGAAATTAAATAAAATCTAATATAACACATATGAACTGAGAATTGGGCGTGGTCAACAGAAATAGCACAGGTGCTCTTACATGGTGTAAGCTAAGAGTCTTATCCCGAAGTCGTAACAAAATTCATTATCAAATTCATCGTCTACGTTAACATCTCGAATGATGAGAAAAGACTGGTTCGCTTGAAATTAAGGGAACCCACTACTTAAGGAAAGCAATAAGTGTAAACTTTTATGCCGACCAATCGACAAAGTGAACGAAATTTAGACATTTAGAAAAGAAGACTATTCATATAATTGATTCAAGTGGTCAGAAAATGTATGCATAATAAAATTTGAAATATTCCAAGGTAATAAGTATAACTTTAGCTAAGTGTTATTTTTTTGATGCTTTTTGTTTCTTTTAACAATTGGAAAGATTGATTGAAGACTTATCAAAATGAATACCGATACGATACGTATTACCAAACAATTCTATTTAACCATCCTAACGTCGATATGTTCCTCTAAAATCATAAAATCTAAAGAGAACGTGTTGAACCAGTTTTTCTAAGTCATGTACGCTAACTCAAAGTGATGTAAGCTCTATTTCGGGTACCTTCAGAAGACATATGTGATCGAAATTACGTATTGTTGAATGAACTGCAAATACGAATATAAAATAAATGTAACGTTTAAATTCAAATGAGGCAAAATACAACAGGTGTCTAAAATACATGGGATTGGATATATTTAAGTGCCTAAAGTGTATTGGATCGGAAAAAATTCAGATGGACCTGCATTATAGCAATACAGACCAAAGTTCCCTCCGTCCGTATTGTCAATTGTTAACTATCACTACCAGTTTTTTTCTTGGTCTATGCAGAAAGAAGCTCCAATCATAAAAAGTCCTGAAGAATTTTTTGACCCTATAAGGCCTTGTTTTCCACGTAGCCAATGAAATTGGCAAAACGAATATTAGTTTTGGCGGTATGTTCGTAACACCCAGAACGAGTGCTTGGAGACCAACCCAAACCAATACCGATATGATCAGCACCAACACAACCAGAAAAAACTAGGAAGAAGGGTAAGATTGCCTTCGGTTCGCTTGTATAGTCCCAATAGAGGCTTTAATACAGAATTTCCCATAGTTATGTACATGACATTTTACAAAATTGTTGTTTTGATTGAACATAAGTATGGTAAATGTGTGTACACAACATGAGAACGATGGAATAATCTGAGGTGACTCCATTTCACCTATGTTGTCCGTAAAGAGAGTTTTAAGACTCCCTGTACTTAATAATGTGGACGCGATGTGTATCGGATTTCCAAACTAAGCCAACTCTAACATTCTACATTGCTTTCTATGGAACACATTTTACCCAATAGAAGTTTGAAAACTATTAACGATATGTCGTCTCTGCCCGTTCACATCAGTAGTTACAATTGTACAAAATTATAGGTTTAATAGACATAACCGATGTTTTCGATCATTAATCATAAAGCCGAAAATGGTTTTCATAATTTGAATCAAATCTTACGCTTGTATTCGAAAAGTTTCTATTCTTTTACTTAAGTTTGAGGTTTCCTACCTAATTTTGAAGTTTCCAAAACATTCCCAATTTGCTTTTCACAAACTTTAGACTGAACATATTTTCAAATCCAATATGGCCATGTCGATCTAATTGTAAAAACATAAGTTTTAATTAAATCCAGACACACAACACTAATAAAAACGATAAAATAGAAATTAAAAAACGATTTGCAATTGTGTTAAACTGGAAGCTGATGATAATTTAATGTAACAGCGGTATCCATTAATATTCATTTGCTGAAGGAATGCACTGCAAGCGACAAAAAAGGAATGTAAAACGAATGAGCGAGAGGACATAATGTTACACTATTGAAAAACAACTTGGCTGGATGCTGTAAGCGGATGTAACCATAATCATAGCAGACAACGTCGCCATATTTTAATTTGAGCCGGGTGTGAACAATTTAAAATAATTTCATTTGCATTTTCAACAACACCACGTCCAATACAGAATCTGAAAATGGCACAAAAAGGAAAAATAAAATTATCACAATTTGATTCAGCACAAATAGCGCAAATTACAGCAAGTGCATGAAAAAACAACGATGAATAGCCAAAAACAACCAGATGCAACATCCGGTCAAAACCGACAACATAATACCCACAAGTCATTCATCGAATAAATACCAAGTTTTTTTTAGTTATTTTGTTAAATTTATTTACATTCTTTTTGTACCCATCAGTCAAAGACTGGGGGTTTTATGAGTTTTGCAAACTTTGTAATGAATATAAATAATCTTTTCCGACTATATATTCCTTGGAGACAAATTCAAGGAATCCAAAAATAAAGCTTTATACTGAGGTCCGTCAGCCCGCCAGCACTTAAGTAATTGTTTAACTGGACTAGTGAAAATCGGCTACTGAACATATTAGGGGAAAAGCTAAAACGATTTCTATAACGAGCCAAATCTCGCCATATTTTGGGGTACATCCATACAACGCTTACTCACAATTTGAATTAAATTACTATACACATGCTACAGCAATTTAGTATAGCATTTTTGTTTGGATCATTGAAGTAACATTGTAAAATGTTATCAAAATCAATTTCATCGCTAGCAAATTGCCATAGCATTGTTAAATTTTAGTAAAAGAGGTCCATAATTTGGAATAATTAGTATAAAAGCCAGGTTTTTTATTGCATGCTTCTGGAATTCCGAATTCGGAGTTTGGACATTCTTGCAATAACATTCTTCAATTTGAGTAGAATAGCTCTATAATTTCGGGTTCCTCTCTCTGGTGTTTTACCCGAAATCTAACTTTAATGAATAAAATTTCCATATGCGTCAGCGGAAGTTAGTGAACTTTGGTGTAATACCAAATTGGCAGAATTGGTAAATCTATAAAATTAATGTCTGATAGGTACAGGTTATTACACCTACCATGTTCACTTAAACTTTAAACACGAATAAGAATACTGAAATTTAAAAATAATTATGTTTTGATATGCTAGATCGGTGCCCATGGTTGTACTGGAACTAAATGAAATATGGGATCGACTGGTTTCCTGTTTCGAGGTGCTATAAAGAGCGGTTTATTACTTTTAATAACGAAATATCATACGCTTACTAACTAAATGCTCGAGTTATCATCCTAACGGACGAAAATCGCCCGATCGATTTTTTTTATTTTGTAATATTTTATTGTTTCTCTACGATTCTATTCCCAGATATGATTAGTTCTATCTATAACATACATAGCATAAACCCATAATAACCCTAGTATATGACTGATAGGTATAAAACGAATACAAAACATGCTCGACTATGGCCACAATTGATCTAGTTGTTGTTCTGTTGTCTCATATTTTGGTTTTAGTATTTCATTGTTTTTTTTTTTTTTTCATTTGCGAATTATCTTTTGTAGTTGTTTTCCATATTAAAGTTTCCTCTTACAACCTTCCACAAGTTGCCGTATTTTATTGCAGGATTTGATGTTTTTGTCTTGTAGTGATTTTAATATTTTTTCATTAAACTAGTTGGCTTGAAAGTTGGGGCAAAAAGTTTGCAGCGCACAACCGGTTTCGGTGCCTAGCATTCCAAATTCTCCATACTCATTGGTGCGCTGACAGCAACCAGCGTAAGCGGTAAATTGAGTGCCTACTGGGCATGCTTTGCTTGAAATTTCGCTTTGAGCGACGTTACTTGAACGTTCTTCGCATAAACACAAGGCCCAGCTCTGTTGAAGCACAAAGGAAACAATAATTTAATTCTGCGTCTCAACTGTTGACAAAGCAAAACGTTGAATTTAAGCAAACAGGAATTTTCTTTTCATTTCGGTGTCGTGTGGCAATGTGGAATACTAGAAGCACTAACGTAGAAGTTTCATCAGGAAAGCAAGAAAAAAAGAAAAATTGAAAATTCCTAAATGCCAAAGTGAAAAACTTTAGAATCCATAACTCTGAGGAGCAAGTTTCGGATGTGATCGATGCAAAAAAAAATAAAATTTAATTAAATGTAATATGAAAAAAAAATTTTGTATCGATGCATTTCAATTTCAATTTATTTAACTTACATTGGAGTTATGAGAATGGGATGAACAGAAATTTTAAAAAGCTTATCTTTTTGAAGTAGTTTACGCTTATTGTAATAAATGTGTATAATTGTACTCTTGGCCTGGACGTTGCGATTCTACAGAGCGGGTGTTACTGAATTTTATAATCACAACTACTAGACAGAACTCTTGGCGTGTTCTGGTCTCCGCAACATGGCCCCCGCCCTTGCATCGTTGTGAAATTTGCCATACCTTTAAATTTATTCTCCAATAGGCAACAATAGGCATTAGCGCTTCAGAAAGCCTCCTCAGCCAATGAATCGGATGGTTTGATATGGTTACAGCTGGCCAGCTGTTGGTTCGGTGGTTATTTAAATCTCGTTTTGCTTTAAAATACGTATTTACCCATCAAATTTCTAAGTAAACACGGAATCAGCGAATCACAAATATGTTTATTGTAAGGTATATTCTTAATTAAGCATTAGATATTATTTTTAAGATATTTTTGGTCTAATATTTAATCGGTCCACAAATTCTGAGAGTCCCCATTCATCCGTGTTTCCATATTTTTGGAAAATATACCTAATGCTCCGGTATTTATTGCTTCCATATAATTTTCGTCTGTTAATTCCTTCCGCCGTTGCGTTTTTATATCATTTCATCCAAATCGCCAGTTAAAGTCCATATGGAAGTACCCAATTCACAAATTCTGGTCTTCAAAAACAACTGAACGGGCACAACGACTTATGGAGAAAACATGTTGTCAGACAAAATTAGAATAGAAGGTATTAAATATACATCGTTGTGATTGCACTGTGGAAATGCCACATTGTTGTTCAAATAGCTGAGCGATCAAGGATAATTTTATATCCATCCCTCTTGGGATTAGGTTCAAAGGAAAGGCTTAAAAAATAAATTTCCGTTTTCTGTTCTTAAAACTAACTGATTTTCACAATTTTGGCGGGACAACTCTAATTTATTTAAAATTTTCAGTTTTTTCAATCTCCAGCAAAAACAAGTTAGAGGTAAAACCGACTACATAATACCCATCAGACGCTTATTGTATAAATAATAAAAAAAAACAAGTAAGACACTTTCAGTCCGCTAAGGCTGGCAGTAAGATACACGTCGCTCCGAAAAGTCATAATAATAAAGTTGGAGATATCCCTGATTTTCATCCAAACATGTCCCTTTTTGGTTCCCGTATCGATAATAATTATTATCACTCAATAATTTCGCTAAGGTTTATTAATTTTTCTGGCAAAATTTGCTCTTCTCAGACCACTACGGTGTAGTAAATTTACCGCTGATTTTCATCAAACATTGTTATTTTTGGTACACGCATTGATAATGATGTTGATCACTCAATTATAATATTGCGTTGAATTTCATTAGGTGTACTGGAGGTACCTCTGATTTTCATCGTAACTTGCCCATTTTGGGTACACACATTATTTGTATTTATAATCACTCAAAAATTGACCTTCCTTGAATTTACTTGATGATTGTGGCTAATTTTGCTTAAAACCTTCTTCTAGGACCTCTTAGGTGTACTGGAGGTACCTTAAATTGTCATGCAATCATGCCCATTTTTGGAACAGGATTAGATGCTATGATAATTAATCTAATTACGAAATATAATTGCAAAACATCAACTCTGAAGTATGCAGAAGCCCTTAGGAGGTACTCGAAATATTGGTCGGATCAGATACAAGCTCGAACTTAGATCTAATATTTTCCCACAAATTATTTGTGCCGAATTTGGTAATTCCAGCACAACGCGTTCTCTCTAGAATTTGATGACGGACAGACGGACAGACGAACGGACGGACATCGCTATATCGAATTCTGTGGTGATGCTGATCGTATCGGTATATATTTTCTTAGGGGTCAAATCGCTAATTCTAGGTGTTACAAACGTGTGACCAAAAACAATCTATACTTAGCCAATTTCATTCAAGTTAGAATCTTACAGTCGATTACGGCCGACAGTGAGATTGCTCCCAAAATAATTATTGTTTGGTTCAAATTTGCTCAGAGCCCTCTTTTCAGTCTGTTGAAAGTATCTCTGAGTTTCATCCAATCATTTAAATTTAAACTTGGTTGAACTTTGAACCTCTATATGAAACTATATGGGAGTACTGGAGGTACCTCTGATTATTATTTATTTGGGACTATATTCGGAGTACACTTAGATGTTAAAATTATCTACATAATAACGATTACATTGCAAAATACCAACTCTTACAGCTCCAGTAGTGCTAAAACCCCAATTTTGATTAAAGAGGTGGCAATTGCAATTGCAAGAAATGGCTAAACCCTAAATATTGTTGTTGCTCAGCAACTAAAAACATGAAAAGGATGTCGATGTTAGTTTTTGCAATGGTCTTCAGTTTTTAATATTGTTATATACTAACAAAAATTTAACTCAAACAAAAACTGAATTAAATTGACATTAAGTCAATGTGAACCCCCTTACAAAAAAAAAAAAAAAAACGGATAAATAATTCAACACTTTGTTGCATAGCTTTCATCCTTCAATATCAGCTTGTCTTAGACGTCTTGATATCGATTCTAAGAATTAAGTTGTGAAGGTATATGTAAAACCACTCCGCTTGTAAATCACCCATTAAGGCTCTCTTAGTTAAAATTGTATGTTTACGCTAATTTGTTTCAAGACGGGCCCACATGTTTTCAATGAAATCAATTCTGGAGACTGTGGGGTTACGTCTACCACATTTGAACAGTTATATAATAGGGATTATCGCGCAAAACACGATTTCTGCTCAGGGTCGTTTTCCCGATGAAATGAAAAATCACATTGGATCCCCAGTTTTTCTGCGGTGGATTTCAAATTATTTTTTAAACCATCACTGATCCACCCACATGCTTAAAATAGAGTACAATATTGTTGCGTTGAAGTT
>JXOS01036975.1:0-20228 GCA_001015075.1 Cirrula hians
TCTAAAACGATACCCAGAAACGCCTAATGTACCCTAACGATTCAAATTAACCCATCTAATGCTTTTGATACTAAACGAGACTTCAACAAGATGATACTCTATACTGAGACTTTGTCAACTTAATAATGGAGAAATCATCTGTTCTACTCCATTGAAATACTGTGGTACTGTTTCATAAAAACCCGTGATGACGCTAGCGTGCACCGACAATCTTTAACCGAATTTTAAAGATTTTTAGAAGAAGAGAAAAATATTGGAATAACATTATACGACGGGAAAACAAAGTACTGTGTCAACAGGGAGAATCCGTTGAAATGGAAAACAACATTATCCTCAAATTCAGACGTAGGACTTGCGAACCGGTTTTGAAACTATCGTATATAGGACTCTCATGATGCCAGTCCTGTTGAACGGCGGTGAACCATGGACACCTCTGAATTCTGATGAGCATGCTTTGGCTTTTATCGGCAAAAAAAAATTTTTAATAGACTAAGTCTGTGTAGGAATAGCAAGCCAGGTTTTGAAGATCAATTAAGTAAGTAAAAAATTTATAACTTATATGCAATTATAGTATGAACGAACATAAACACTATCATTTCACGTGGAAAAAAATTAAAAATGTATTTTCATATTAAACATCAATAATTCGCAACGGAGAAATCCCTCAATGCATCCATGAATACATTACGCGAAGAGAATCAAGAACAATATCAAGAACGAACCAAACAGGTAAACATCTATTGTTTTTGTAATCACCACAGACAATGCCTCCATAGTCAATTTGAGTACGAACTGGGCAACAACTTTTTATAAATAAAACATACTTTTCTCCCTGAACTCATAAAATTAATACATTTGACAAAATTAAATTAAGTCTTACTTTTATTAACTTAATATGAGTCGAAAATATAAAATACAGTTTTTTAATAAATTTTTATCGTGAAAACTAATTCCAGATCATTTAATACGGTGTACCACAGAGTAACGATTAGTTTAACTTCTTGTACACGTATTGTGTATTATAAGGATAGTAAAATAATTAGAAAATTTAGGCTTCGCCCGATTTTACCATTATTAATTTTAATGTTTATTTAAGGTAACTCGAATATGATAAATAAAATTTTAATAAACTCCGGCTTCCATTAAGATGGTCCCTTGAATTCCAAAAATTCTTTGTTTCTCCGAATTCAGCAAAGTTTATTATAATATCTTAAAGCCTTGTTAAACAATTATTATTTCCAGTTTCTTTTGTGATGGACATTTTTAAAAAATTGTCCTAACGCAATAAGTTCACATTGTGTGGAAGAAAATATTCTTGCGTATTTTTAATTGAATTTAAAAATCGAAAACATTTTGCGCATTAATGCTGGTCCATTCCAATGACCTTTAAGCATGACATGCCAATAAAGGAAAGGCATTAGTTCTTTTTTCATAAAGAACATTGAATATCGTTCCTTATTCTGGGCAACGGGGAAAGTTTCCAATGGCTGGAGTGTATAATCAAATTCAGCCAAAATGCATGTTTTGTAGCCCGTAACTAGTGGACAGGATGCATACCCATCGTATGTATAGTCGAGTGGCTTACCATCAAGTGTTGATACCATATTGTGAAAAACAACTGGTGTCTGTGCAGCTGGAAAGTCGTAATTGAACAAATTACAAAAAGCAAACTAATATCTCCAATATGTTCATCAATTACCTGCCGAAGCAGCTGTTTTAGAATTTGGTGATCCAGAACAATCTCCAATTGCAAACACATTCTTATATTTAATATGCTGCATTGTATCTTTGTTAACGTTGACGAAACCAGTTTCATTGACTAGTTCCTTACATTTCGATAATTCAATTGGGGCACTCATGGGGGGCACAACATGCAACATAGAATACTACGTATAAGATTTCATAAAGTTTTTATATATTTTCTTTTCAAAAAATAATAACCTACACTTTCTTCAAAGTGCTCTGTCGGTTTATCCAAATTCTCAAATATAGCAATGTTTTGTTCTGGTTTCACTTCTATTAGATTCCGGCGGTTGTTGACCTTTATGTTCCGTTTTTCAACGATTTTCCACAGCGCATCAGCATAATGCTTCACACCGAAAAGAACTGGGAGCGATGTGTTATAAATAACATTTATATTATCGCGTTTCTTGTGCTTGAATTCATATTTTTAAAATATTAAATAGAAATAAAAAACAGAAAATGTCATTACCATTCTGAAATATTCTTCGGATATGTACATTATTTTTTGAGGAGCTCCAGGACATTTTACAGGAGATGCCGGAAATGTAAATATTGCGTTTCCACTTTGAATGGAACGGAGGCACTCCAAAGTACGATCTACGTATTTTGGTGAATAAATTGAACAGACATTTCCCTTTGGATCCTTCAATGCTTCCAAGACACCTGGTATCTAGATATGCCAAACAGTTTTATTTATTTACGGGGAGATCATAATTTAGTTATACTTTTTCATAATTTAATGAAAGTCCAGTAGCTATTAAAAGCATATCATATTTAATTTGATTTCCTGAGGAAGTCGTTACAGAATTATTTTCTGGATCATATTCCACAGCTTTTTCCTGTAACCATTTCACTTTTTTTGGCATTACATCCGCTGTCAAGCGGTATGATGCATCCAAAGTTTTCATTCCACCTCCGATAAGAGTGAACATTGGTTGGTAGTAATGGCGCTGAAGAATGAAAACTTAAAAATAAAATTAATAAAATAATATTTTTAACATATACATACGTCAGATGGCTCCAGTACAACGACTTTATTTTCACCATACTTCGAGGCCAATTTTGCAGCCATAGCACAACCTCCAGCACCGCCACCAACAATTAGTATTTTGCATCTATGATAGCAAGAAAATTATCTTTTAAATTCTCAAATGTATTAATGTGAAATAAGTATTTTGAGAATAAATCTAACTGGCATTGGGTTTGATTGTTACCTTATCGCCAATTATAATCTTATAATAGTCAAAATAGAGATTTAAAAAAATTATTTCAATTAAGCTTCAAATTCAAAAAAAAAGTGTTATATGTAAAATTTATTTTTATTAATAATTATTTTTAAAATTAATAACTATATTTTTTAAGTGAAACTGTCTTACAGTTATAACCGCTGTAAAAACCAAAACAACAATGTGTGCATATAATATTTTTCATAACTATACATAAAAAGCCTTAGCTATGGCATAATATGGAGTTTATACTGAATTAAAACTGAACAAGACCCAATGCATAATACCCAACAAAATCTCCTAATATCACAACAATAGCAAATTTCAGTTACTTCCGATGAAACAAAAACAACATTTAAACGCCTAAATACCAAATTTCCATACATGGTTTTTAAGAGTACTTTCGTGATATCGAGAGTACAAATTCAAAGATAGGTATTCGAAGATATAGAACGGATTTGCTTAAATTGTACAATACTATAGCAATAACCGAAAAATGCTTCCGTGCCAAATTCTGGAACAATGCAATGAAACACTTGACTTTAAAGCTTGTATAACTCGGAAGTTAATGTTCTATGGAAGGTTCTAGAGTAAATTTGCTCAAATTGTACAATATTATGGCAATTAATCAAACATGCTTCCATTCCAAACTTCAGTAAATCGTCTTGAAAAATAGGGTTTTATGCTTATTTCCGTAAAATCATGCGGAAATTGGAATGGTTTTGCCCATTCACGAATTTGACCTTACTTTTTACAAAATTTGTACAGAACCCAAAATTTCATCAGTCTTTCTCAAAAACTACTCAAGTTATCGACAGACGGATCGATGGTGCGACGAACATCGCACAATCGGTTATACACGTCGGCTATACAACACTGAGCAAATTTTGAACAGGAAAATTGTTGTAAATATTATGGGAGCAGTGAGATACACTGTCGGCCTAAGCCAACTGAAACATTCTAAATTCTTTTTTTTTCTATACACATGGCATGTAGAATATAGTTGGGACCCATTAATTCTATGCATTACAAACTTTGTACAAAACCTTAATATAGGATGGATATAAAAACTCGCCCATTGAAAATATTTAAATCACATTTTTCTAAAACAGTATAATTTAATATACGTCATAATTTTTAATTTTCCAAGATAAGATTATCAGGACACAAAACTAGTTTAAAGATCATATAATATACACATTTTTAGGACTGTCATGCATGGTATTACATTTCACTCCAGTATGTATTAAGGAAATAATATCACCAAAAGGGATTCGATATTTTTCCAACTGTCTTCATAAGAGCATAAGCTATTGTCTGAATTTTGAGTCATTCATAGGAAACCCCTTACTTTACAACATTGCTAAGGGATATAAGTATTCAGAAACAGTATAATTTTAAATGCCGGTCTCGTTCTTTGATCGAACAGGCTGAGACAAGATATAATGGCCATTAAAAATGTGTCAATCATTCATTTTTTCAGGTAGATATTAGCTGCACTGAGAGAAGGTATTGCATTATTACTTTGCAATGCGTTTCAGGGAGTACGATGCGCTAATTTCTCTCGTTTGCAGCTGAGGGCAAACCGAAGGACTCAACCATTCGATCGTGCTTGTTTGTTTGCGGAACTATCTATCTAGGCAATATGAATTATAAGATCTTGTTAATATTTTAAAAAATATATATATATATATATGTATATGCAAATGTATATATTTATTTACATAATATAAACATATTTAATCCAACTGTACAAGTGTAATTAAATATTCATGTAAATGACAGGACTGTATAAAATAAGTTTGCCCATTAGTAAAATGAAATTAAAGTATTTGATCGTTTCAGTATTGCCAGGAAGTTAGTAAAACCAATCAAATTGATACAGATTTTCTCTGATGTGATCATAGCGTGTAATTATGGAAGTCCAGAAAGATACCAAAAAAAAATATGAAAATAATGTACGAATATCACTGGTACTTTTATCCTAAAAAAAATGTTGGTTAACAAATTCAACGAATTCAATTTAAAATCGACTGCCATTCTGAGCAAACATATATACTTTTCAAGCCATTTCCTTAAAAGATCAATTGTCTTTAAAGTTTTGAACACCGATGTAAAGATATAAAATTTATAATTAATTTATATTGAATGAGTTAAAAAAATGGTTTCATTAAAAATTATCAATCAAGCATACTTTCTAATAATACATAGAACCATCCGATATTAAAATTCCTATTGATATTTTCAAAGTCGTCTATACTGTACACATACAAATCAGAAATTAATAAGAATTACTATGAAATGTAAAGATACACTCTTATCAATCCAAAATGTTTATGAAAGCAAAACATGACGCATTTAATCAACAATTTCAGTTAACAATAAAAGTCGTCGAAGAAATATCAGGAGTCTAAATTGAAAATAGCAATAACACTACAATAGGTATTGGTATACAAAATACGACACTCACAGTAGGTGAAGTCTAAGCGTTAAGATTGCTTAACTGGACCTAAAAAGTTAATCTAGGTAACTTAGCCCAGGCAGCTAATTATGGCACGACAAATTTTCCAATTGTATTATTTATTTTGAGAATAAAGTACAAGAGGACAATTGAACTATTAAACAAACCTATTCCAACGCCTCGTTTAAATGATTACATACTGAAACTACCACGCTTAAAAATCTTTATTTCGATATTCAAACTTGTATCTTGTAACTCAATGCATTCTTTACACAAAACAAATCCTTAATTTGGAGCTTGAAATTTTACACTCACAATGTTACAGCAAGGCATTATCATATTACTGCTGGAATGAACAATTGAAATTTCGTATTAGTTAGAAAACTTAATTACAGTATTTAAAATTTTTTTTTTTTAATATGTCACGAAACACCCAATTTCAACCCAGACATTCAAAAGCTACCATTTTCCTATATATATTTGATGTCCGTTGCCAGTTTACAACATTATCCTTCATGATTGTAAAGTGTCGTGGATTTATATTGATATTTCTTGTTGACCTGACTTAAAATATCAGACCTTCTTTCTGGCGCACCGATATGGCTAGATCGATTCCAAATGTTATACTGATCATATTAACGTATATTCAGATAGGCCTCCAAATACTTGTACTCAAACGTATAAACGTATGCAAATGAATATTAAATTTCCTGTCTCATCGGCTTAACGCATCGGTGATTTTGCAGGCAAAATTTTCGTAGCTTGCTTTTGCAGACTTACAATATTGGCTTTGCAGGATGGATCTTATGTATATATCCCATTATACCATCAGAACTGGAGGTATTATGAGTTTATGCAAACTATATAATGTATAGAAATAATCATTTCAAACTATATGTTTCTTGGNACAAAATTTTCGTAGCTAGCTTTTGCAGACTTACAATATTGGCTTTGCATGATGGATCTTATGTATATATCCCATTATACCATCAGAACTGGAGGTATTATGAGTTTATGCAAACTATATAATGTATAGAAATAATCATTTCAAACTATATGTTTCTTGGAGACATATCCATTGAATACAAAAAATTTCAAAGGAACCAGCGTAATCAGCATAGCATATGTTCATCAAAAGCATCCTATTATTTTGAAATTTGTTTTGCAATTTTTCGGTTTTTGCTTTAATATTGTAAAATTTAAGCAAAAGTGCATAAAAACTGCGGATATCTTCCGTTAAATATTTACTCCCGATTTCACGGAAGTTACCTCAAATGCCAGATATTTCAACGCATGCTTCCGAAAATGAGTATTTAGACGGTGTTCCGTTATTGACATATTATTCTGCGATATGACCGAAATTTGTCTATACTTTTCGGTACTTAGGCGGTTTATCCCCGATTTTGATTAAACAAGTAAATACCAGTTGTTTCATTGGAAGTTACTGAATTTTATTATTGTTGCAATATTGTAAAGCTTTTATAAATTGAATTACTTATGGGTATTATGTAGTCGGCTTTGATCGACTATTACATCGATCTCGTTTTATATAATTTATTTATGTGATGTATTATTTTTCTTTTTTTTTCTCTTTATATATTTATTTTATCATAATCCACGACAATAACAAAATGTATCCTACTTTTGGCAGTACGGTTATAACACCCAGAACAAGTAATCCTATCAAAACATATACCGATATGATCAGCGTCAGCGCAGGAGTTGTACATGCCATGTCCGTTCACAGGTCCGTGCGTCCATATGTCCTTCTGTCCGTTCATCCGCAACGAAAAAACAAGAATTAGGTCTTGGTCTATATTACCGAAATTCGATTATGAATTAATTAAATTCAACGAATTTTGATTATTCAGGGATAATAAATATGATGAATATGTGTGCCCAAAATTATCACAATTGGAATAAAATCAGAAGTACTTCCTTGACACCCATGCGGTAAAAAAATTTTCTGGATTTCAAGGTGTCCCTATTAATTTTGTCAGTTCTCTCTATTTAACAATTTGCAAGCGAAGTGATCTTCCTGCGGACTGTAACTTTCTTACTTGTTTAATTTTTTATTTGTTTTATGTTATTTTACTTTTTCTGTTTTATCTTATCTTTATATTGACGGTAATTACTTTGCTTCTTATTCATCTATGTTTGATTAATTTTTTTTTATTTATTATTGTTTCATCTTGATTACCAAGTGAATAGTTATACATATAATTTTAAAAGTCTACTTTTGTCCATGCACTCAAACTGCGAACAGGAAGACACGTTGTATATCGCCGCGGACATCCCTGCAGTCAAAGCTGAACATTCTTTACCTCATGCGAGAATCATGGGGGTTTTCAGAGCCATCGCAGCTATCCAAGAATGGTTTTATTTAAAAAAAATTTTCATTTTTTAATGTAAACCTTGGTATAGGCATGCGAAATTTATCATATTAGTCTAATTGGGTTTTCCTATTTTTTCCCAATCCCTGAAACAAATGTTGAACAAGAGTCTGTAACACTCACTATAATACTTTGAAATCATATAGCCTACTAATGTAAATAATATCAATGTTTAAATATTATTTTTTTTCCAAAAATTAAGACAATCATATATTAGCATACGAATAAAATAATAATTAAAAAATCGCTTTCACAAAAAATATCAAGAGGTAATAGTTGGTCTACACCGACTACATAAAACCCATCAGTCAGTCATTTAATAGAATCATAAAAATTCTGCAGGAATACTGAAGTAAAATGCCTATGAGATGCATCTGATTTCACTCAAATTGAAGAATGTTATGGAATTATCGTAAAATCGTCTTCATACCAAATTTCAGTAGCATGGCAATAGACACTTGGCTATTATCAAAAGTAAATGTTCTATATGAGCTCTCCGAAATTTTGGATCGATCTCGCTCACATTGTAGAATGTTATGGCAATGACCTTAATCTGGTTCCATAACAAATTTCAAGACAATGCGATGCATCACCTGGCTTTCATGCTTATTACCATGAAATCGGGAGTGATTGTTCTATGGATGGTAACAGAAGTTATGGATCCTATTTGCTGAAATTTAATAATGTTATGGCAATTACCCAAACCTGCTATACCCAATTTCAGTATCATGCAATGAACCACCACGCTTTTTTATTCGTTTCCATGAAATTGGGAAAAAATGTTCTATGTGAACTACCATATAGCTATAATTGTGGACAAACGGACGGACGATAAGACGCTACCCAATTTATATTATTTTTCAAATTTTCCTACGCTGAATACTCAAAAATGCTATGTTTGTATTTTACATTTTTTGTTTGCAATGTTCTAAACAAACATTGTCAATGTGCAGTTTTAAATAACTTCCCTTAGTTCTTGGCTTGGTTGCAAACTTGTAGCACTCCAAGCATAAATCTCTCGGTACCATTCCCAATCCATCGTTGGCTTCGAATTGTTAGCTGCATTTTAATTAATGTTCTGCTAGTTTTTTATTTTGCTTTCAACGAATTTGCTTATTGTGTTGTTAAAAATAGCTTTTAGCTTTTATTCTCGTTTGACTCTATTCCATTTGCTTTTATGTTAATTACTTTTAGCGTATCATTGCTTTTTGGGGCTAAACAAAAATATTGATGTATAACCATGACTTGCACTTTTTTCTTACTAATATGTGATTTTTGGTTTCTCTTAATTCTGAAAGTGAAACATAAGTTAATTATATTATGTTGACAGTGTTTTTATTAGAATTTTTCAATAACACCTTATTGTATTATATCTTCTGCTACTACTTGGATTTGGATTGTGAAGTACAGGCTAATATTTACAGAATATATACTCGTGATAATTTTTTTACATACAACAAATAATTCAATTCGTTTGCATTAATGCTTATAACATAACCACTGGAATGGAGAGCTAACGCTTGCAAAAGAAAAACATACAGAAGAAAAAAACAGAATAAATTTAAAGGAATTTGTTAACTTGAAACTCGTATAATGTAGAAGGGTTAATAATAAATATAAAACATAAAATTCCAATTTGGGGATAATTTCCAATTAATTAATAAATAGCAAGTCAATTAAGTAAGCTCAATTTTAAGGTGTTTAATTAAATTTTTATTTATGATATATTGTTTTGATATTCCAAAAAAATTAATTAGTAAAAGTACTGATAAGCATAAAAGCATGCTGTTGGTAACAGAACTTAAATATTTGTTCGTTTGGACATTTTTCTATTAACACTTGAATTTTCTCATACTAAAGAAAATGTTGGTATTGAATTATTATTATGTGTGCCCGTTATAATATAAAAATTTGAAATAAATGAAAAAGTAAATGTATAATTCCGGCCGATGTAAGTTGGTCTTAGGTCGATAAATAACGAAATTTGAAAAGCCTTAACTAAAAAAATTTCATTTACCATATGAGCAGCTGTATCGTGTGAAAAAAAAAGTTTCAACGCTACAAATTTTCTCAACTTATATATATTTATAACCATCATTTTTAGAAAGTATGTATTGGTTGAAAAACCAGTTCTGGACGAAATATATTAGATGCAGATATGCCATTGCACCATTACCATTTGTTTATTCATTTGTTTTTGAACACAACAATCAAGAACAAATGGAATTCTACTTGTGTATGTAAATAGGATGTGTAAAATTATTCTATAACTGCGATCAAATCGTTCTCCTCAATTGTTTTAATATGTGCATTTAGATAAAAAGACATCTTTAAATTATATAAATTAAAATTAGCGTATACCATAAGTTTTGGAGTCTACAATCATTTATAGCTATTTATATAATATGGTAGACATACAATGTATGGTGTAAACTAATACAAATACCTTAAATTCTAGATTGTGATCGACTTCAAGCGCTTCCGAAAGGTCCAAAAATCGAAGAAGTCGTTTCTACTTGTTGTAAGTACTTGAATTGCGATGACGAAACTTATTCAAATTGCTATAATATTCGAAAATGTTATATTTGTTCAATAAAAAACATTTACCTATTATGCCAGATTAGCTTCATTTACTAAAATGAAGAATCATTCTTCGGTTAATAATCGAATGTCTCGAATAATTTTTTTATATTTTCTATAAAATTAATTTTATCTTTTAATTGTATCAAATTCATTATATTAAAATTTTATATAAGATAAAATATGGACATCAACATATGTTTAATAACTTTTAACCATTCTCAAAATTAGCCTCATTTTTACAAAATACACGCAAATTTCAGTAATCTATTCTTAAAGCTACTACAAAAGGATGGTCATCGCTAACAATTTTTTTTTTTTTTTTATATTTATTCCTAATAAAGATGATTATACATTTTCATGACATAATTTTCCGGCCTATGACTGGTGCCGAATAATATATTCTTGTAAAATATTTGAATTATCTTATGATTTCGTAGTATTACCTAAAATAACATTCTTACAATATCATTCAACCTCTGAGCATAAGTATAGATACCGTTCTCAAATGCCGTTCCCAAGCGCTGTTTTCCATATTGGACTCGTGGTCATTTTTTTTTTGTTAGACGAGGTAAACTATTACCACATAGTCATGTCTAAGGAAACTATTCACTTAATAGGGAACGCTAATCCCAAATAAGAGAACTATACGGGAAAGTTTTTGTATTGAATTCACTAGAGCAACATGATTCAGAAAATTCAAAGCTTATAGTATTATATATTATGTTATATTAAAGTATTATATTTGAATACTATATATACATATAATTAAAAGAAGAGGACTAATTTCATATTTTGCATAACTGCAACCAAATTGGAATTTCAAATGCATGATTTGCAAACAACGTCTCCTCAGTGGTGAAATATTCCCATAGAAACCTATCTCGCTGGAGTCATCATTCGATGAGGCAGCTATAACAGCACTTGTCAGGCTTTTGCAAAACAAAAACCATAGACCGTATAATATAGTATAATATAATATATTATACGGTCTATGGTTTTTGGACAAACAACCAATTCATTTATCGATTACTAATTTTAATAAACATCTGTTGAATGCTTTTGTAGATATGACGCATACAGAAATATTCCATTGTTTAATGCACTTCACGCAACGTGCAATAGTATGACAACACACTAGATATATATGTTGGTCGTTCGTAAAGCCGTTAGAATTATAATTAAATTTTTGTAAAAATATTTCAAAACATAATAAATTTGTTTTTTTATTTATTTAATTTTGTTATTTCCTTATTCTTTTGAACTGTTAAGCTTTTTAGATGGTTAAACTTACTCTTGCTTCTGTGAATTTAATACTGCTGTAGAAAATTTAAGATTATTTAACAAATATACACTCGTTTTATTATTTTGTAGCCTTAATAATTTTAAGCAATTCATATTTGAGTATTGTTAAAATATATCAGTTTATGAACTGTTTCCTTCAAACCGAACACAAAAACTAATAGCATTTTTGGGTAATTGCCATTATAAAGTTTCGCAAACCTGATAAAAAAAAAAACACTTAGAACTAAGCTTAAAGCTATTTGAATGAAAAAGCTTAAACATATTTTAGATTGTTTTTGGGATTATTTATTTGTGTTAATTTACTAGTTTCTTTGTTTTTGATTAATAAAAATAACAAATTGTATATAAAATAATACAATAACAAATTGTATATAAACATAATTTTTAATTATAAAAGATAGAATCTCACTGGGTTATACCCATCGTTTCGTGATAAAATGTCTTATAATGTTTAGAAAATTATTTCATTTTGTATTTTTGCGTTGTAAAATATAAAATTAGAGTATTGATCTTGATTAAAATTTATAAATCAGAACTAAAAAAATATTTTGACCCATTACCATACTTTTCCCATTTCCATACTTTACCGGAATAAAAAATAAAAATTGGGACGTGCGTCTGTCAGTGAACATATTAACTCGGGTAATTTTAAGCTAGAGTAATGAAATTCGTTTACTGGAAATTTTTTTTTGAAAAATCCAGGTCAACTTCGATCCATAATTTCGGGTACCTCCCATAGAACGGTTTTCTCCGATATAACGGCAAATTAGCAAAACAGCCAGGTGTTAAATCACATACCACTATAGTCATTGCCATTTTATTCTACAATTTGAGAATTAAGAAATTTGGTGTACCTCCCATACAATGTTATCCGCGATTTTATGCACCTTTCCATAAATGTAATTTGTTTAATATTTTTCAATTTCAACGATATCAGAACATTTACTGCCGATTTCACTATTCAAATTTGGTCATTTAGGCAATTTTATATTATTTTTTACACAAACATTATATAATTTCAATTCCGTACATCGAGTTTACTTTCGATATCATGGAAACCAATGTAATTTTTTTCGTATTTCGTATTAACATTCTACACTATTCATTCTAGCCGATTTCTGTCAAATGAGAACAATGGCCAGTCATTTAATTGGAAGTTACTGAAGTTCAGTATTGGTGCAGTACATAGATTCTTTTTTAAACGGAATGACTAATGGATATTATGTTGATATTTTTAACCGACTATTTATTACATCTATATTGTTATAGATCAGTCATATATTACTGAGGATGTTATGTGTCTGTATGTTTTTGAGGACATAGTGATAGAAAATTCGATTGGGTGATTGTCAACTCGATAACCATATTAGATTTTGAGATAAACTGATGAAAATTTTGAAAAAGTAACGTCAAATTCGTGAACGAGCAAAATCGGTCTATAACTTCAGGTACTTCCCCCAATGTTTACACCCCATTTCATAGAAATCAGTAAAAGAGCCAAGAGTTTCATAGCATTCTACTGAAATTTGCTATGGAAGCATGTGTGAGTCATTACCATAATATTGAAAGCTTTTCTGAAAATCGGTGCAGAATTTAGGGTACCTCCGGAAGTTTTTACGTTACGTTTGTCATATTATTCTACGATATGAGCGAAATTAGTCTGAAATGGTGGAAACTTTGCATATTTTGTCCGATATGACTTAATTGTGTAAATACCAGTTGTTTCATCAGAAGTTACTGAAATAAAATATAGCTATTGCGCAACACAATTTTATATAGAATATAAATGGTTTGAATAATGTTTCGAAAGTATTTTTTTTGTACAATATCATATATATTTGATTCTATCAATGTAGGAATATGTGGGATATACTTCATATATATGCCGGTTTTTTGCAAGTTCTGGGAATAAAAAAATATAAAAATCTTGTTAATTATAATTTACATACTTATTACTTGTTCTTGTGGATATTACATTCAAATTCAAAACTTTTAAAAATAGCGCAGCGTACTATGTCGAATATTATATTTTATTGAAATCCATTAACGATACGCCTTTTCACGTATGTGTCTGCTTGGTTTTATTCCATATTTGAAATGAGTTGGCAGTACAAACAGCTGATCAAAATGTTGGATTCGTATAAAGATGTAATTATCATTTTCGGTTTTTGTAGTGTGTTTTAAGAAATTCGCTTTTTAAAATAAGTTTTCACGAATTAAATAAAAGCCACGTCTTTTTTCAAATACATAATAAGTAATATACACTGCTTCGCACAACTTCAAAAATACTTCATTTACTTAACTAGAAAAAATAACAAAATTTTACAATTAAATAAATCTGATATGCCAATATTAGTAAATTAAGATATTTAAAAGTACAAAGAGTTAAATCATACTGAATAGTGAAATCTTAAACGGCCGTACCTCATATTAGTGATGTCAAGTTTCCGCAAACGAGAGGTACAAAAACCGATACCAGGCACCCGGACGAGTCCACAAACAGGTCAGATCATTACATCAAGTGGCAATCCTTCTTTAGATGCATTGCTTGGTGGTGGTCTGCCAATTGGTTCCATTTTATTAATTGGTACGTATTACTATGTGTTTTCTGTTTCCTTTTTTAAGTATGTATGATTTAGAGGAAGATAAATATGTAACACACTCCAAAGTTTTGGCTAAATACTTTCTCGCTGAAGGTATATGTTCGGAACAATTTTGTTTTTTGGGAAGTTATGATGATACACCCACAGAGATGCTTCTGAAGCTGCCGATGCCATTGCCTAACCATGAAGACCGAATTTCTGAAAAAAACAATGGCACACCTGACAAAAATGGACTAAGAATTGCATGGCGTTACAATGATCTACCTATTATTAACTCTGAGCAAAGTAGTATCAAAATTGGTCATAACTTCAATTTAATGAAACATATGCCGATAGATATGCTAAATAATTCGCCAATGTTAGTATGGTTTGGTAGTGATAAACTATTTTTGGCTTCATTTGAAGATGACAAATTAGTCTTTGGAAGACGAAAGCCACATAATAATATAGATACACCAAATGCTTCAACAAACGCTTTCGATGACTTAATTGATTCGAACGCTGCTACAAAAGACACTGATCTTAATTCAAGCAATTCTAATATAGAAGTTAACAATTCCACCGTCGTAAAGAATTGCGACTCATCTCAAAGAACGACACAAGCAATTGAAGACACTAAAAATGAAAAAGATCATGTTATTGATAATTTTGAATACATTCTACAGGCAATTAGAAACTATTTAAACTATGACTACTTTAAAAAGAATTTCTTTTATCGGAATATTCCCTACAAGTGCTTAAGTCGCATTTGTATCACATCATTGGGATCGCCACTGTGGTACAATAAAAGCTTCGCAAAAAATATATTGAAATTCTTAATACTTTTGAGAGCAACAATAAGAGATTCACCAGCTGTGTGCCTTATTACAATGCCAATGAACCTCATTGCACAATTGGTAAGTTCCTATTTCAAGCAAAAAAAAAAAAAATGTCACATTTGTTGCTTCCTAAATTTAGTGATTTCCCAACTTTTCATTCTAATACGAACAAAATGACGATTTCATTTTAATTAAGAGAAAATATATTCACCAAGTAGTTAGGGAATTGATTAATTTCCAACAAATATTATAACTAAGCAAGTAGCCTGATCGATGACACTGGTTTTATATTTTTAGGATGAGATGCTTGTACCGAAGATAAGGAATCTCGTTGACTATGCAATTGAATTAGAATCATTTTCTGGATCTAAAAAAGAAATGAATCCAGCTTTTAAAGAATACCATGGACTGATACATTTGCACAAAATAACTGCGATTAACACCCTAAGTGCCTACATGCCAGAAACCACAGATTTGGCATTTAAATTACGCCGGAAGAGGTTTGTCATAGAACCTCTACATTTACCTCCAGGTTGTTTAATAAATTTCACCTGTTTATACTTCAAACTAATATGCTTCCCTATTTGTAGAATTGCAGGAAACTCGTAGTGAAGTCTCAAAGAAAAGTGCAGACATAATTCCTAAAATGGGTTGTGGCGAAGCTCTTGAGGCCGATACTAAAGTATCACTTGATTTCTGAGTTGAATTCCAAAAATTTCAAAAATAATTATTTTTATATTTTTAATTTTTTACCAAGGCATAAAAAAAAATTGTATCTACAATTAATAAAAGTTTAGTTTTGTTAAAATTTGAAAGAAACATATCGATGAACTATCCGAAATTATATAAATTATTAATACTATGCAACTGCATGCTAAAAGTCAGTTGAAAGGCTTAAGTGTTATGAGAATGAAGTACGGGATAAAATATACAAGTTTTGGTACGATATTGAATACTATTTAGAAAATCGGGAATCAATTACTATTGCTTTATTCCTACAGGCATATAGATTTCGATTATTATTATTTATTTATCTGTTGGTGAAGAAAGGTTCATGAACAGTTTACAAGTACTATTGTGCACATGTCAATTTGTTTTTGAACGCCTTGCACATGGAATTCGTTAATAATAAGTGTGTACATTAATTTTAAAAAATGATGTTTCCATAATTCATTGGATGAACTAAGGTTCTTAACACTCGTAATGGCGTGAAAATAACAGCAGTTTGTCGAACTTTTTCTTTTTCATCCAAAAAATTATCACTCAATAATCAAATTTCGTTGAATTGCATTAATGTTTGGTGATAGTTTTGCTTTGAAATCTATTTTAGGACTGATTCTTTTCCAATAATAACTTTGAGCAATGTTATTGGTTATATTGGGGAAAACCCCTATTTTCGGACCACATATGTTTATTGGAGGTACCTTTGATTTTCATTCAATCATGCCCAATTATAATACACACATTGATCATATCTCTGTCTACTTAATAATGAAATTTGGCTTAAATGCCTCTTATAGGCCATATCACATGGGTGTATTGATTTTTATCCAATAATGATCATATAAAGTACTCACAATCATGTTATTTATGATCACTCAATAATTAAATTTCGTTGAGTTTGAGCAATGTGTCTAGATAAATTTGGATAAAACTCACTTTTCGGAACACAGAGATATACTGGAGGTACCTCTAATTTTTAACGAATCATGCCCATTTTTGGTATACACATTAAACGTATTTATTTTTTTACTCGAATGGGTAGAGTTATATTTTTTCAGAAAATATGTGTGCCAAATTCCGTTAATGTAGCACAAGTCGTTATATCTAGTTTTTGCTTACGGACATGACTATATTAATTAATGTGGTGATTCTGATCATATCGGTATGTATTTTGAAAGGTCTCCTCTGATCACTCGTTTTAGGTATTACAAATGTACCGTAGGAACTAATACTATATCAATTTCAAGTGCGTTCACTTTTCTATTTCAGGTGTCCAATATAGTATAATATCTCGCCCGCATAAATGGTACAACTAATAAAATTCTAATGAAGCATATTGCGCTTTTGAAGATCGCCATATTAAATACATAGCAGCTATTACGAGAAATTTAACTCGGATTCAAAGATCTGAGATTGTCATATTGTTCATCTGATCTGAATCTACACCTTTACCTTCTTATCAAAACATGACAAAATCTTAATAAAAGCTCCATATTACGGGAGTGCTGATCATTACGGAAAAGTAAATACTATCATCCAAGTAGTCGCAGTCTTATTTGTAGACTAGATTTGTAGGAAATTATACGATATCACATAATAAAACAATAGCAGTAATAGATATGGAATGATAATTTAATTTATATACCCATCAGTTATAGTCTGAGCGTACTTCGGGTTTGTGCAAATTATGTAATGCATACTTTTCCCACTATATGTTTCTTGGAGAAATATAAGGCTAAATAACTATGTCCGGCTGTCCGTCTGTCTGCGAGCAGGATAAATTGAGTAATTTTTGACCTAGAGTAATGAATATATTATAGACTTTGGGAATATATTTCCCAGTTCGTTAACGTGCCAAATCGGTCAATAGTTTCGGGTACGTTTATTAGGTCGATTATCTCATCATTTTGGAATGGAAGTGTTTTTGGGTCAAGCACACGACATTGCAAAATTATAGTAAAATCGGTTCATAACTTTAGGTACTCCTCATAGAACGATTGCTTCCGACCTTGGCATAAAAGCGAGGCACTTCATCGTGAGCAATTGGAATTCGGTATGGAAGTTTTGGTTGGCATAGCCATTTTTAGCAAAATCGTTAAATAATTTCCACCATATACCGTTTACTGCCAATTTCAACGAAATCAACATAAATGCCAAGTGCTCCATTGCATTATACTAAAATTTGGTATGGAACCACATTTGGGTCATTGCCATGACATTTTATAATTTGAGCAATATCGGTACATAATTTCGGATACCTTCGACAGAATCTTTACTCGCGATTGAATAACTGATGGTTCTTATCTTATCTTATCTTGTTTATAAATGAGTTTTGACGTTTAAAAATATAGCTAGCATCTATGAGCATATGAGAGAGAATTTGGCTAACATATGTCTGCTTTTTACTTTAAAATTAAAATTTTAAAAGATAACAATTTAAATAAATTGGTTAATTAAAAAAAAATATATACTTTCAAGGATTTTGAATTTAATTGTTATTAAATTACCTTTCAATAAGTCCTTTGGGATGAAATAATTTTATGGTTCCGTGAGATAAAAAATTTGCTTACAACTCTCTACAAGGGAAACTCAATGACAGCAGCTTGTACAATGGAAGTAATCGATATCTATATAAGTATCTTTATATTTAATAGATATCTATTACTTCCATTGCTTGAGTTCCCTCCCAGCTGTTCCAAAAATTTTGTAATGATTATCATTCCATTTCTACTACTTCCATTAATAAAACTGACATTATAAGCACCTGAACCAAAATTGCTTGGCAAGTACTAAATACGTACTTACAATTCTTATATTCAAATAAGATAAGGTTGGAAAGTTTTGCTTCATTTATTTACTGAAAATAAATTTGATCATCCATTACTGGAAGCGTAGAAAATCATTCCACTGTATCTATACCTTTTTTGTTTTGCTAGACCTATTTGTATATTCTCCAATGGCAAACAAGCGCATAGAATAGTTTCCAAATTTCTTTTGTTTCTATATTCGTATTATAGTCGCCCAAGCCAAATTTAATTCAAAATATTAACACACAAAAAATAAAAATAAAATAAAAAAATAAATAACGAATAAATGTAAATAAACTAAGAGGAAAAGCGATCGCAACATTGTGCTGCAGTAACGAGTTTTTCTAACTCAGTATTAGTTTGATTGTTTTAGTGCTTGATCGCGGCATGGTGGAATTGAGTGTTTCTGCTACTGAATAAATGCTACACCCACAAATTACCACATAGGATGGTAGCTCATTGAGCTTTATACTAATTATTTAATAAACGTAAATAAGATTTGGATTTATGAAGTATTCCAAGTTCTAACAGAATGGGCCGCGTCTTCAACAGTAAACTTTTGCTAAACATTTGCAATTCCTTTTTTTTGGTAAGCTATGATTTAACAAACATATCAGTGCTTAAGTAAAAATCGTGCATTTATTTATCGAATTGAAGTATAGTCATTTCTGTTAATGGTTCGTTAAACAAGCAAAAATGAAAACTTTTATGGAAATGTTTTCGAGTTAGTGGAAAATATGCAAATACCAAACTCCATTTGGTGGCCAACCACAACATTTTAATTCTAATGGAAATATCATATATAATAAACATGAAATTATAAAATTTTGGGAATATTCAAGTGTACGTTAAAAAAATAAAAGGTTATGAATGTACTTGATTGAAACGGAGGCGTTTGTGAATTCTACACTATTGTTCTACTTTATTGGAATAAATGAACCATACAATAAACATAAAACCAATAATGTGTGCTGATTAATATAACTCATCGATTGTCGGGAGAGCCGTCGACAATTGTTAAAATACCAGGATAAACCTCTTTCTGGGTTCTGCGCATGGTTGGTGGAAGAATTTTTTTTTTTTTTTATCAGTTGCATAGACCAGGCTAGAGTAATAACTACCATTAAAACTTGTCAAAATGAACTGTAAATCCAATGTATTTTTATTCTTCAAAATTCTAATTGAAATTAGGAACAAGTTCAGATGATTTCGCGATATACCTACTTCACAAAATGGTGAACCAAAACAATATTTCTTTGTGGACAAATTTCCTTCTTTTGCTTAATATAAGAAATTTCTTGCCTGTTATGGTCACGAATAATTGGGTTCCAGATTCAAGTACAATGTAAACAGTACGAGTAAGACAGTTAAAAAAACAACATATTACTACGTATTTTTAAAAAATATATTACAAACCAATTCAATTTAATTTAAGTAAATCAAATTTAATTAACACTTAATTTCTAAATGGAAGATCATGTTTCTAAAATTTTAATATCCCTTNAATTTAATTAACACTTAATTTCTAAATGGAAGATCATGTTTCTAAAATTTTAATATCCCTTATTT
>JXOS01037020.1:2557-14328 GCA_001015075.1 Cirrula hians
TTTTTTTTTTTTTTGTTTGTTTTTCTTTTGCTCACTTACTCAGAAAATTTATTTTTCGCACGTTTATGGATTAATCCTCACTTATTTCGATTCAAATTATAGATTTGGTACTCCAGTTTTTAATTTTATGTAATTTTTTTCAGGAAATATTAGATTCTTTGTACTTTTTTTCTTTTCTTTTCGTTTTTTTTCGTTCGCCTTATTTCAATTCTGTTTTGTATTTTTCATAAAATTTTTCGGCTCACCTTGACAAGTACTGAATTCGACGTCAGTCGTGACACTTGGTATTTGTAGAACTACAACTATCGTGGATCATATGTTACGTTCGTTTTGAAAATTGTTCATTTCCTTCGGCAAAGCTAGTAAAATCGAATTTAAGTGTTGAATGCATGCTCATTTGGAATAAAATATAATTTCAACAATGAAATATTTAATTATAGATATAATAAATAAATGCGAATGAATTAAGAAATACAATAAATTATATTCATTTAAAATGAAAAAAAAAAAATGCAATACATCATCACAGGGAACGAAAATTTAAATAGACCAAAAAGGTGAAAAAATAAACATAATTTAAAAAAATTTAAATAAAAAAAAATAATTTTAAAAAATAAAACATTTAATGAAACTAATCATAAAATTCATATTTTATCATAAGTTTTTAATGATTTCATTATCATAAAAACCAGGCTTCAGCTCCGAGAGACAAAAGTTGGCAAAAGTGACCTTTTCTGCGTGTGTTGCTTCAGCTTTCTCTCTGTCAGATTGAGAGAGCGCCCAAAATAAATCCATTTTTTATGCGATTTCATGGGAGAGGATTTGGCTTGTTAATGAACTTTTCTTCACCACATATTGNCATATTTTTCTCATTCACATTCAGTTGTACTGTGCGATATTACAATATAACGTTTTCCATGGTAAAATATAAATTTTAGCATCGTTGTACCTACATTAAGTTGTAATCTATACACTATTGCATTTAAATATTATTTTGTTTTCAAATTTGTTTGTTTTCAAATCCAACTTTGTTAATTTTTAAAAACTTTTCTTTATTGAAGTGTTCTAATGCATCAAATTTTGTTTTATGTATAAAATAACATCAAACGCAAAAATCATGTTGGAACATCATCAAATTAATTGCATAACAGACGTTTTTCATGAATAATTTATAAAATTATAATATAGTTAAATTATTAACTAAGACCAATAACAATTTCGTAGTACAGCTATGTGCTCGCATTTATATAATTCACCATATCAAATTATTCTTCTCATTGCTACACCTTCCACGGTTTGGTTTGAGGCCTACCTTACCTCGAGATTTGTGCTAACACAGACAACATGTTGCAGCCAATCGGCTACCTCCCAATGACCGGGACGGCACCATTGGAACAGTCACCCTATACAAGTACAAGGTGATGTACCTGGTATCACCGGGGACCAATCCCTGTAGTACCAGACAAGCTCTCTGGTGAATGCCGTCGTGTCATGTGTCTAAGCCTGACCACAGTCCAACACATGAGGCGACTTACGGAGAGATCGTACAAGTCTCAGCCTCCGCTGCTAGGTCTGAGGTCTGGGAATCTTGTGAGTTTATTTTAAGAAGGTCTCAGAGCAAACCCTTCTGATGGGTACGAGTTCCTGAGACATACGTTCAGCCCACCGTATGTCTCGTTAAGACACTGCACTCATTTTATTCTGACATTTTAGGAATCTGGGGAATCCTATCGTGCAGGAAAGTCCTGATATATCAAATGGAAAACGCAAATGGACAGGAAACCATAAAGCCATATTGCAAGGTATCACCAAGGGATAGCTGCTCAGTGAAGATTTCCTCGAACTCTACGAAGTCAACACCGCGAAGACATTGAGCATACGGGGACATGCGAAGAAGTATGAGTTTTATTTCACTGTATAACCAATCCCAATTCACTGACCATAAACTAAAAGAGATTACTCTTACTAATAGCCAAAATCCATATGCAACGGATATGGCTTTAGAAAATGGACTGGGATGAAGACGTTTCACAACCAATACAGGATGATTGGGCCCACTTCAGAACAGCCATGGAAAATATTCAATCTATAAAAATAAGTAGATGAATTTAGTATTGTCCGGATGAAACGCGAAAGCGATGCTTTAGAGAAAGCATACACTATTGCGATCTACATCCGAGTGCAACTAGCAGGAGAAAGTGTGAGAACCCATCGCATCGAGGTAAGTTGAAAGTAATCCGATTGAAGACAATTTCGCTGAGAACTTTGGGAGTTCAATTTCCAAATAACAGCCAATTATCGACAATTTGGACCTATTCAACTACAGTGTTAGCAAAAGGCGACATTGTCCACATTTGTAGCAAACCGGGTGTTGAACATATCATATCAACATTTACGACAACCCAGTGAATTAGGAACTCAGAAAGTGTTGCCTGAAGAACTGGCTAGAATTGACATGTGGTGGCATGGAAGCTTCAAGGCCAAATACGAAAAGCTGTCTTCGAAGATAGAAAAGTTAAGGAACTAAGACGACGAAAAATTTCTAATGATCAAGCCGTACCATGGCTATTTCAGGAAATGGTTGGTCGGATTCACGCACCAGGTATCATTGTATGGAGGAAACTCTTTAATGCTACGTTTATTATGACACAAGTATTGTGCGATACAGTGAAAACCTAAATACGCCCCATAATCAATCGATGTAAGCCCTGTGTCATTCACATAATGGACATGAGAACTCAAATGATGCCAATGTTGCCACCCGCTAGGTCATGAGTCTCCAGACCGTTTGCGGACATCGGAGTACCATACGAAATCAAAAGAATAGCGACATGTATAACGAAGGCTTATGTATGCGTATTCGTATGTTTTTCATCGAAGAAAATCCATCTAGACACAGTGATTGGCGTGACAACAGCAGCATTTCTAGCCAAATTCCAGCGCATTACCTCAAGGAGAGGTTCAGCAGCGGATGTATGCTCCGATAATGACGCAACATGACGTAGCCGCCGCGGAATAATCCAAGAAGTTTAAACTTTCCTAACAGAGATTAAAATCCAACAGTGGCGGGATATATCAACTATGCAATAAGTGCCTTGATAGTTTTTCACAACCGGAGCACCACACATAGGATATCTGTGGGCAGCAGAAGTCAAAAGTTTCAAGACGCTTTTCAAAAATCATTTCGGGTAACCTTCGAGGAATTGCCGACCATTCTAACGCGATTAGAAGCATGCCCTTACTCGAGACCAATAAACCTCGCTTACACCAGGCCACTTCGTGACCGGCAGACAGAATCTTTCAAAAGGAATATATGGCGTCCAAAGCGATAAAACGATAAACCACTAAATCTGTGAACGCTCTTAGACTGAATATTTGGCGGAGCTGCACAAACGTTACAAGTGGTAATTTCCACAGAAAAATTTGGATATACGGGATACGTGGATAATTTTTTTTTTTATATTTTACAGATTTCCAGTTTGTCAGCGAAACCCGCACATAAAGGCTACAGAGTCTGCCAAGGCAAACACCACCTGCGAGACTGTCCAACTCTGAGAAGTCTGCGGCCAGCTGAGAGCAAACAAGAAGTACAGCGAGAATTACAGAACAAAGCTACAGCGATTGTCTGCAAAAGCACCAGTAGGTGCCAAATCTGCAACGAATTACACCATACCATGCTACATATCTTGGCTCTGCTAGAGAGCAGCGTCAGCCCAGCTTTGTCATTGACAGCCCTATTCGAGTTGGAGTCCCATGAATCAAGACCGGTTATTGTAAGCCGTCCGGTCAAGGCCTTCGAGGCGACTCACTCACCGAGAGAACCAGAATTCCGACTGACACGTGAAGAACGGTACTGCAGTGACCACAGCCGCAGCAGATCACGGATGCGGGATGCTCGCCACGCTATAGAAGCTTAAAGAGTGAGCTACCAGAAATGGTTTTCACCACGATTGTCCTAACGGCCCAAGTATGAAACACGAGAATCGAACTTATCAAATCCGGGTTCTGTGCGTTGTACCCGTAGACCACGATCACTGAAAGAGCGGTTCGTAAGCTAAAGCTGCAGAATGATCAAAGACAGTGATGCCACCTAGAACTCCAGATCCAAAGCAAGCAAGAAGGTGTTACGTTGCGGCCAAAATTGCCCACAGAGAGCTAACAAGAACCACCGAAAAGTCTTGCCGGGACGAACCATGCACCATGCTTGGGACTGCGATTCCGGGATTTACGACAAAGCGAGTATTCATTAGCCGAACCAAGGGGTGGTGGCACAAAATACCGTCCTTTGGTGTGTTGTGAGTGGCGCAATACCAACAAATTTAAAAAGAATAATAATAATAAAACGATGTTACAGGTTTCGCACAACATTCCTGAGGTGCACAATGCCGCAAGAGCGCAGGATTTTCGAGTACAGGTTAACGCAAGGAGAAATTACGGCAAGGTGCATGGACAGCAAATATCAATAGCGGGCCGGCGTAGAGTGAAGACGGCAGCTTAATAGCGATCACGGCGAATTGCGTCGACAGCGTCGAATATCGACATGGCATAGGTCGACCTCCACCACCAGATTGCATGCGAGTCAAACGGGGAAAACCCATATCGCTACCACAGCAGAGCAAGAACACCATACCTGCACACCTATTACCTGATGAAACGCATTTGGCGTCATACAAAGCCAGATTGATATATCCAACTTCATTATAATTTTTGTTATTTGCTCAATATAGAAGATTTATTGTATGTAATTGATATTAGTCGAGAATGGGACATCCCCCTATAATATATTGATTTTATTAAAATTGTATGTGGTGTAGTTGCAATTGTACCGACTGCTTATAAGATGAGGTTTGGGCCTGCTTTAGGTATCTATGAAAGTTTACTTTGATCTAAACTCTCAGTACCAGCTTGTTCTGCATTATAATTGAGGTATTATAGACTCCTTTGCATATAGATTTGCAAATTCAATTTGTTTAACGACAAATATTCAATTCGCGAAGCGACTTGTATCATTCTATAGTCCTAAATCGACAACAATAATCTTTCTTGTGCTTATATTGTAAAGCAAAAAAAAAAAAAAAAGGATTCCATCGCCCACATGTAATTGTTCGACATTATAACCATCAACCGTAAAGTGAACTTTATAATATTGGTAATAAATTATATACTTTATTTGTATTAGTGCTTTTAAGTTAAATTAAATGTTATCAATGTAAATTAACCGAACAATGTTTGAAAACCATTAGTATCAGAAAATCATAACAAAAAGTATATATAATATGTATATACGTATATCAATTGCTTTGGATAAAATTATAGAAGCATCGCAACCAATACAGAATTATTTACTATTAAGCTTATTTAAACCTCGGTAGATTGTCCACTTTCCACCGGAGAAAATGGCGGCTGCTCGCGACTTTGATTTCGTATAGCTGCTATGTCTGCTGGTTTCACATTTGAAGCTTTTCTGCTATGTTGAGTTTGTTGTTGAGGCAATATGTAGGATTGCATTGTTTGGAACATATTTGAGGGATGCAGCCCGCTAACGCTCGGTGATGAATAAGCGCAACTCACTGGCGAGGTTGATGTTGTTGAAATACTAAATCTTAATTTGCTATTGTTTGCAGTTTCACGAGACGTCCCACTATTTCCACCCGACTGGAATGAAATTGACATTCCACTATCCAGTGAACCAACGCTACCACGTCTTTGGGGTTTATCGTTTCCAACTAAACCAATAATATATTTTAAT
This sequence comes from Cirrula hians, assembly GCA_001015075.1. Taxonomy (NCBI): domain Eukaryota; kingdom Metazoa; phylum Arthropoda; class Insecta; order Diptera; family Ephydridae; genus Cirrula; species Cirrula hians. The sequence continues at coordinate 8,307 of JXOS01037020.1, forward strand.
TATGATTTCCAACTAGGAGTTTTAGACATAACTACTTACATTGATCATGAATGTCAAGCAGGCTGTTACTAAGAGCACTTCTTTTTAATTGTTGTGAAGGTGGTTCTTGTTTTGCTTGCTGTTCACCTAGTTGCTTTGGGGGAAAGGGGCATGCGCATACTTCAACATCTGCAACGCCACTATCACGATTTTCCGAGCTGCCTGCAACTCGGTTTCGAGCTGACTTTTGGCGTTCAAGTTCTGCTTCAATTCTTAACGATTCCATTTCATCCATTTCGCTTATTGATTCCTTCAAATCCTCTGCAAATTTACAGCGATCATGTTCGTTTCTAGCATTGAATGTTATAAGGATTTTCCCATCGACTTTTTGGGAGAGTTGTATGCAAAATGGATAATTTGTCACATCTAGCATAGAAACAACCATACCACACAATGGAAAACTATTGCGAAATGTATACGTGACTGAACACTTCTTTTTACTAAATATTTTGGTGATAACCAACATGTCGTTGAATAAGAAGACTTCACGCTGATGTACACCCGGTCTTTCTTTTTTATTCAAATCTGGAATTTCGTACAAACGACAGTAACAAACTAGCCGACGATGCGGTAAAGCCAGGTTCGGTTTCTTTCCGACTATTGTGGCTTGAACCTTCATAACTTGAGTAACATGGTCACTACCCGGTTTAAATTCATTTGCTTTAACCCTTTCATAAATACCCGACAACATATCTTTATCAATGTCGTGACAGTCGTCGATCCCTCGTAGATTCTTTATAAAATCTTCAACACGCATTCTACGCTCAGGCTTAAGATTTGGCGTATGTAAGTCAGTATTCAGCATAATTATAGCAAACGATAACACAAATACCTGAAATTATAATTTTAAAGCAATAGAAACAATTCTTAACATAAGCACTTACTGTATCCGCAGATCTTAAACGTCCGACGATATCCTGATTACACTGACAATATCTTTGAGAAAATACTTCCATCAATCTCTCAATTTTTTGAGCTTCTCCGGGCATTCTAAAGTATGCTTGGAATTTTCTAAGAGCCACGTCAATTTGCATCCCAGAAAGATCAAGTTCAAGGGCAAAACAATTTAAAACAGCCATATTGAATTGATTTTGTAAATTCCCTAGATATTCTCCTATCATTTGGCGTGAAAGTCCTTTACGTGTAATTAAAAATCGAGCAACACCTTGAGGAGTATTTTCCAGAAATCCTCGTCGGATAAGATAAGTAATACCTTTCTCGGGTTTTTTATTAAACAGATTTAACCCAACTCGATATTGTCGTTTTCGGATTGTTTCGGAGACTTTGTACGTCTGCGTTAGAGCTACACTTAATTGGTCTTGCTGTTCATATTGTGCTGCGCTTGTGTGTGATGATGTTCCTTGGTCATCTGCATTGGAAGGCAAAAGATTTGAAACCACCTGTTCATATATTTGTTCTGGGTTGCTGCTAAATTTTTGTGAGTTGTTTAAAGTTGCACCTCTTTTCCAGGTATGCGAACAACTTGACCTTTCCAACAATAAGTCACTGTTTCCAGTTCTGTCGATTGACGTTACACTGGAATCACTTCCTGAACTTTGTACAGAAGTTAAACTACCGTTTTCAGATGATTTAGACAGTCCATTGCAACGTAAGCTACTAGGCGGGGGAGTTTGACGCATAACAAGCATTTGTTGATTTTGTTGGGCTGTAATAGAAGAAGTTCGCTTCGGAACTTCTGGAGGAACCTTTTTACGATCTGACTGCAATGATCCCTTAGGTCGCATGTAAATTTGTGCTGCAGAATAATATGGAGTATGGGGCGATGATGTAGTGTTTGATATCCAAGAAGAATTCAAAGAAGAATCTAATGCTGAACTATTAGATGAGCTGGCGAAACTGACTTCATTAGATCCAGTATACGATTTGGAATAATAGGCTGCGTGTTGCACATTTGATACATTATATGTGGAATAGTAATTTGGTTCGGAAGCATGTAAAAGGTTCACATGTGGATGTGCCGAGCTCGAGGAGCCTGATGCAAGGAAACAAACAGAAGTTGAATTCGGCGCAACGCATTGTGTATTCCGAAAAATCATATTGGATCCATCCGCCTGCCGTTTTTCACGCATCGACAAAGACCGTATGGGAGGGTTTCGCGGATGCAAGCATGTATTTCCCGTATTTATACCAATTGCAGATTGTGCTAAGACGGTAACACGTGGACCTTGTTGATGTACAGTTGAAGATTCTTGTTGTGGTTCCATAACTTTCATTGTGTTCTCGTAGCCTGTTGATGACATATCCTTCGGAACTGAATCTTCGCTGCATACGGTAAGCGCTCTCCTACTATGTCTTTTTTCCGCTTTCGCCATAGCTGTAATCGATGCAAACTTCTTCACCATTGTGTAATGACGAAAAGCTCTTTGAATAACAATCGCAGCATTTCGTGCTCTAACACCACCATACTTTCTCTCCAGTAGCTCAATTTGTTTTTCAAGCAAATCTTGCGATAACTCATACCTAAAAAAAAAAAAAAAATAAAATGTCTATTAAAAATATTCAACTATTAGTTATAAGTCCTCTAAATAGATAAACAAGTTAATTGAGCTAATAATAGAAATGGAATATTCGAAAATTTGGTTGTGATATCGTTGAAACACGCATCTCATCGCAGGTAATATTATTAACAAATCGGGTAAAAACTTGTGCATACAAATGTAAGAAACCAGTAAACACAAAATAAAATTGTATTCGAACATAACTCCAATGCTGCATGTTCCATTTAAATTGTCCAACTCTGCTTCATAAACCCATAAAACAATCAAGATTAAATGCTCCTTTGCAACTTAAAAGTGGAATTAAGCAAAACAGCTGATTGCAGATATATATAAATCAATGTATCAGAAACATATTTATACTTTGTGAAAGTTTCCTGACAATATTGTCTGGCCGACGGAAACTTGAAAATGTAGAAATTAATCATTACCCTCATTTTTAAGCCAAAACTAAAAAATAAAATGTGAAATCCGAAACTGCTAGAGATGAAACATTATTGCCTTCTCTTGGAGGACAAAGATATTAAATGAAAATGAAATTCTCTAATGAAATATACTTTTGTTATCATCGATTTTTTGCATTAAAAATTAACATACATATGATATGCTTCCTCTCACTTGTTAAAAAACAAAAAGAGAAAAGCAGAAGATTTATTTAAAGAAAATAGAAATATATAGAACTTTCGGAACAAATTTTAAATTTAACTGAAAAATCGAAATTTATACGGATTGGACAGTTTATTTGGAAACTATGTCTTAAATCCAATCGGCAATCTTAAAAAAAATTTGCTCAGACTCGTGAGCACCATTCCTCTGGCGCTGCTGATCACATATGTGTCTATTTTATATTTTATATACCATCTGGTATGTGCAACTCGGAATCTACGAAAAATATATTTAGTTCAAAATTTTAATTCTGTTGGAAAAGTACATAAAAATAGATTTGGATTAAGGGACTGCAACAGTTCGCAAACGAATAATAATAGAAACATTTGTATCAATTTATGGGTATGAATAAAACTGAGTACCGATACGACTCGTAAGTTTCACAGTAAAACAATACTATAATAGTTAATAAAGTTAACACAAAGTTATCGTTGCTGAATATTATTTTTTGTATCATCTTTGTTATAATTAGTAATGAAAAAAGAAATAATATCAAAGTGGAAGATTACAATAATTAATAATAATAATGATAATGAATTTTAAGGAATTGAATATGAGAACATTCAAAACCGAATTCCGCGATACTTACGCCGTCTGCGTTCTGGAACGTTTAATGATTTCACTGCTACTTCTTATCGAATTTTTTTTCATTAAATGATTTTGCATAGCGGTCAACGGCAGCTGCGCATCATCGTTTTCACAGAGGTTACTTATACTGACAACCGATTCGGGATTTGGAGTTTGACTATAGCAATATTGCCCAGACACTAATTGCTTTTGTTGATTTCTGTAGAAACAATGTGCCCTGTTCCCTATAAATTGAAAAGCATTAACATTTTCGAATATTATTATAAATTGCAAATATATAATATAAATGTACTACCAAATGCATTATTATTCAATTGTGTGTGGGTGAACGCATCATAGTTATGTGGCATATGGTATATCACATTCTGTTGATTTTCAGTGTTATTCATATTGTAGGATGAACCAGAAGCTGCTTGCGATAAATGCGGATGGAAATACACACATCCTGCTACATTTGCCATTTCGGGTACTGCATGTTCCGATCCATATTGATTCGATGCTCCCTGATCAATAGATTTCTGAGGGTAGCTAGAATAATAAAAATAGTCATGATAAATTTAAGAACAATCGTACAAAGTTAAATATTTCAATAACGCTTGCAAAAAATAAGCTGTTTATTAAGTATCGCAAATCGGGGCCTTAGCTCTCTTGGATGCAATATCATTATTAGGTGGATATTCATAACATCTAAGTGTGTGTTCTAAGTGTCTTCCGAAAATACTCGTAATTGAATAAAAATCAGAAGAACCTCCAGTACTCCTATGTGGTCCGAAAAGAGGGGCAAATTTTAGCTAGAAAAATTAATCAAACTCCACAAAACTTTATTATTGAGTTATCATAATTATGATCAATGAGTGTACCCAAAAAAAGCAAGATTGGATGATAATCAGATGGGGTGTTTAAGGCAAATTTGTTCAGAATAATTTATTAAGTTGCCCACAATTTAATCATAGTTATGATAAATCCATGTACCACAAATGCACATGATCGGATGGAAATCAGAGATACCTCCAATACACCGAAAAGAGGGCTCTGAGCAAATTTAAATATAATAATAAATAAATTTGGGGAGACGAGTATCTCACTGTCGGAATGGGCCGACTGTAACTTTCTTACTTGTTTTTGTTTTGAAGCTTTTAATTTAAGAATTTACTAGTTTTATGAAAAACCCATTTGTGAATAGTTATAATGAAAATGTTTTGCTCTATAAGCTCANGAAGCTTTTAATTTAAGAATTTACTAGTTTTATGAAAAACCCATTTGTGAATAGTTATAATGAAAATGTTTTGCTCTATAAGCTCAAAAGCGGTTTCAGATATGATTTGCAAAGCTGAAATTATTCGTATTTTATGATTGTACCATTGCTCTTAAATAAGTTGATAACAGTTAAACACTAAAGAATTTAAAACAACTTTTGGTATATCAATTGAATATTTATACCAGGCACTAGTAATTCTATCTTAAAATTTACATATAAACAGAATTCAATGTTTTTCAAATAATCGCATTCAAACATGTATTTACAATTTAATGAAAAATTAACTTTAACATGAAATCCTAATTTTCTGAAGAATATTATATATGTAATATATACTCATTTGGGAGCACATATAAAAAATATTACATTTTTAACATATGCAAAATGTTTAAAAATTAAGGAATCCTTCTGAAATTTTCGAAGATAAATTCGTAATTAATATTTTTTATTCAAAAATACTAAAATACAATTTAAACTTATTAGAATGGATACTTAGTTCGTAGAAAATTCTCTGTCTATCGACTTCTTCGCCATTTTTGATTTTATAAATATATAATAATAATATTTTGCCTATAGACCTTTGACTTTAGGCACTTAAGCAAATGCCATACATAGGTGTTAGACCTGTGCTTGGCGCAGGCGGCTGATGCATTTATTCAAAATGTTGGCTAGCGAGCTAATCTTTGACAATCAATCCTGTTGGAAAACGACTTCACACTCTGGATATATATTCAACTACGTCCTCTATGCTTACTTGTTTCGTTAACCTGGTACTTATGCTGGGTTGGCAGTAGTACTGCTCGCCAGGGGTATGAAATATATTTATTTTTGTGTAAGCCCAATAATTCTCTTTCAATTATTTCAGCTCTTGGGGTTCTTATGAACCTTGAGAGATGTTGCCTCATTTTTCTATGAAAGTTGTCGTTTTTTTTTTTTTTAATTATTATTATTATTT
>JXOS01037198.1:0-10890 GCA_001015075.1 Cirrula hians
CCGACTGTAACGTTTAAAATTTATGGATGCTTGTGAAGAATTTTACACTATACTGACGATTTTGGGAATAAAGATTGGTGGTCGGAATATCCGATCATAACAAAGGTATGTTCAGCCGGCTCAATGGATTCTTAAAAACTTGTGAAAGGGGATAGGAGGACGACAGGGCTTAAACGGTTTCTGTTGTAAAGGTTCATCATATTTATGCATATATATTGACATATCTGAAATCAAGCCTTTTGTGTGTTTCAATCGTTTAACCAATAATATCAATAGTGGCGTTGGATAATGCTGATGAAATTGAAATAATTGAATTTTCCAGCGGGATGGCAATAATTTTTTGAATTTTGCTGAATTCCGTCTGAAATCACAAAAAGGAATATTAGCCAATACAATTTGGTGTATATAAGCTTTTGCCATACCAATATAATCTACATCAGTGCACGAATTCGATGACCCGAAGCCGTGTCCGTCAGTAAGTTTCCAATTGTACGGTATACGTTTATCGCATGAACTCGTATTCGTCAGAACGGTTTCCTCAGATCCCTTTTATAAATTAACTGACAAGATTCCAAGTTCTCAAAACTGGGTCCTGCACGACGGATATCGCCGTTATTCGCCGAATTTAATGGACTAGATACAAGCCTAGATCTTCATATGCGGCGGCTCTGATCATGAGATTTGTCTGGTAGCACGGGAAGAGGTACCCCGCGGTACCAGGCTCATTACCTTTTAGTTGTATCGAATGATTGTTCCAATGGTGCCGACCCGGTCAATGGCTGCAACGCGGTGGTTGAGATTGCATTAATCTCGAAGTAGATAGGCCTCGTATCAAACCATGGCGTTTGTTCATGTAGCGTAAATAGTACACACCATATGGGAGCAAGGTTACTAACATGGAGTGCTTGCCTGTCACACAAGTTATACCCCTCATTCTGAATGCACAGTTGCATACGGCAGCAAACAACTGCCCGTGACGACTACAAATAAGCATCTGCGTACCGTCTGTACGACTGTCTTTAAGCAAAAACTNTAAATAAGCATCTGCGTACCTGCCCGTCTGTACGACTGTCTTTAAGCAAAAACTTNTACCGTCTGTACGACTGTCTTTAAGCAAAAACTTAAAAAAGAGCTTGAGCAAGCGTATTTGACAACCATTTTCTATAGAAAAATATTACATCAACATTCAAACTCAATCAGGATACCAACAATACACAGCTTTGTATGAATTATATGTATTTCCCAAAAATGAGTAAGATTGGATGAAAATCAGAGTAAGCTCTAGTACACATACGTGGTTACGAGGATGATATAAAGTGAAATTCGCTACAAACATCAATTTAATTCAAAGTATGAACTATGTTGGAGTGTGAGTACGCTCAATGCGTATTCGTTAATTGGATATGATTCCATGAAAATCATAGGCACTAGCACTACACCTTTGCCACACCATCAATTTGAATAACATTTCAGCCTTTGCATGCTTCCATGGACACAAATAGGATCAATGCGCCTGCTTAAACTATTCATTTGCGGATGTCCTTCCAGTATATCCATAAGGTTAAAACATATGCATTGTTTTTTATATTGAAAAAAATGTGTAAGAACAATTTTTGGTTTGGATTTTAAGCTTAGCTATTGCATATTGTGTCTTTTTTATTCTTACTGCCGTATGTACTGTCGGCCTAAACTGATTGTTACATTCTTTTCTTATTTTCATTTTTAAATAAAAAATTTTTAAACATTTCCTGGCGTAGAATGTCAATCTAGTTAAATTTATGTCTCATTACACAAAATAAAAAAATATATATATACAAAATAAAAAAAAAATCAATCACTGATTTTATGTGTAACAAATTTATTTAATGAAAAGTTTAGAAAAAGTCATAGAACTTGTATAAAATGATTGTAATCTTATGCAATTAAAACAGTTATTAATCAAAGATAATCACAAATAAATTCAGTAAATTATTGCGATGCTCGAACATTCAACTTAAGCGTAAAATTTAATTATTACTGAATTCCCAATGCCAAAGTAGTTAGCAAGTTTTACCAAGTATTTTTTTTGGCACACGCTCAATGCGGCAAAGAAAAACATTATACAAATGCAAATGCAAATGAAATAAATCAGTATTCCCTAAGGCATCTAGTAACTGCCATGAATGGCATGGTGCATCTCACAAATTGATTTTTAAGCGTGTTCAGTCTGGAAGATCGCATGAGGCGAATTCAAAAAGCAGTTGGATATAATCAACTAATTAAAAAGCACTTTTTTGATTACTTTTGAAAATTATCATTTGATTACACGCATTAATAGAAGATTCAGCAAACATACAAACTCACAGAATTGTGATTGATTGGAATGGGATCAGGCTGCGAGGATACGACAACATTAAAATTATGTTTCCATTTGCCATTCACTTGCGAATTTATGGATTCAAGTTGCTAATGCATATTTATATTTCCAAAGTTCTCTATTTGCTTTACTTATTTGTTGCAATGCCATTAGTTTTTAATGATTGTGTCGGCTGTGGGATTTAGAAAAAAAAAATCCAAATTGCTGTTCGACTCTATGACTACTACGAAGCCAACGCCAACAGTTTCTCGTTAGCAATAGTTATTTGCCAATTTAAATTTTATCATGGCAAATAAAATTGTTCATTTTCAAATATTCCGTTTCGCAATTAAGTTTTACGGCTTGCAACAATAAACATGCTAGCCAACAGGCCAGCTATACAGCCAGACAGTAAAAGCCAAAACAATTTGGATAATTTCCANCTATACAGCCAGACAGTAAAAGCCAAAACAATTTGGATAATTTCCACTTAACAATCTGCCCAGCAGAGCAATTCGCCAGTGCAATGCTCATATGCATGTGCAAATTTATTTCATTATTACGGAAACAATTTTAAATGCTCTATAATTTTTTACGATCAATATTAAGCCCTTGTAGCAACTGGCAGCATCTGAAACTTTCTAAAACTAAAAGAAAGCTCCAAATATACATATTGAAATAAAATGGAAAGGATGTCCTTGGTTATTGGCATAATTTCTCTAATTATTGTGGTGTCTTAGAATGCCAGCAACATGTCGCAATCAGTTAGATGTTTCTGTACAGTTTGCTTCTGTTTTAAAACAACACACGATATTTATTATATATTTGGTGTAACAATTCATTTTTGCTTTCAAAATACTATGAAAATCATTCTTCAGCATTGTTTTATTACTCTTGGTTTCGTTAATCATCCCGTGTCGCAAACGAATAACATTTTTGTAGAAATCTTTTTGGGATTTTCTTCAATATGCAGTTTTTTNCCGTGTCATTTTTGTAGAAATCTTTTTTGGATTTTCTTCAATATGCAGTTATTTAAATGANGCAAACGAATAACATTTTTGTAGAAATCTTTTTGGGATTTTCTTCAATATGCAGTTATTTAAATGACGTTTGTGCAAAGTATATAAAGCATAGATATAATCGTTTCTATGATTCATCCATATTTCAGCATGAAATATAAAAATAAAAAACAAGTAAGAAAGTTCCAGTTGTCTACGTCCGAAAGTGAGGTAAACGTTGCTCCCATGAATTTATGTTCAGCGAACTCAGCATATGCTTAAAGCACTTTTCATGGATTAAAATATGTTTTGACGATGTTCATCCAAACCAGCCGATTTTTGTTAAACATATTGATTGCATTTTCTGAAAGCAGTTCCGTTGAAATTGTTGANGCCGATTTTTGTTAATCATATTGATTGCATTTTCTGAAAGCACTTCCGTTGAAATTGTTGAATGTTTCTAACTAGATTTGGTAGGAACCATCTTTTCTCACCACCTGCGTGCATTGGGTCTCTGATTTTCATCCAATGTCCCTTGGTTTACACACGTTATTCATAATAAAGTGCACTCAAAAATGGAATTTCGATGAATTGGATCAATGATTGTGGCTAATTTTGCTTCAAACCCGGACCACATAGATGTACTGAGGGTACCTCCGATTTTCATGAAATCATGCCCATTNATACTGAGGGTACCTCCGTTTTTCATGAAGTCATGCCCATTTTTGGAACACGATTAGATGCTATGATAACACAAATAGATGCTATGGTAATAAATCTAATTACTAAGATAAATCAAAAAAATATCAACGCTTCTGGTAGGGTACTGGAAGTACCCCGAATATAGATTGGATTGTGTTCAAGACCTGACTTAGATAACAGACGCAGAAACATCGGTATTTCGAATTCTGTATTGATGATGATGACTTTCATTAGCAACGTTTATAAAATGGGTTCAGCGACGTCCGTCTTTCCATCCATTGGTTCTCAAGGACNCAGCATCGTTTATAAAATGGGTTCAGCGATGTCCGTCTTTCCATCCATTGGTTCTCAAGGACATGAGCAGTTCGTGATATTTTCGGTTGTGCGTAAGGAAGTTAACTAAATTTTCNCATGAGCAGTTCGAGATATTTTCGGTTGTGCGTAAGGAAGTTAACTAAATTTTCATGTTACATCTAGACTACATTGATATATTTTTTATTTTGATCAATTCGTTGACTTCTGGTTTTAACAGAAATTTATATTCTGTTCATTACCAAAACTTCTGTTTGGTCTCCTCTTGCATGTTCTTACATGTGAATTGTTCATTTGATTGTATGAGAGCAGTTTAAAATGTACAACACCCTTCCAATCATGTAAACGATAAATATTTTATTTTTTATCGCTTCAAAAATGGATCGTATTAATTCGCTTTAAGATGCTAATCACAAGCATTAATACGGTTTGTTAAATGTGTTTCTCTCATTTGATATCCAAATAATTTTTTTTTTCGAGTTCAAAACGTATCGTATACATAGTTACATGGCGTTCTGATTCGATTTAACCATTTATATGATCATCATCAACTTCATTTGGACGAACTGATCGTGATTCGTTTTTGAGTAAATCATCTCCCGAAAATTGGCAACCCAAAACGGGCGCTGTGCTTCATCACCATACACATCATGTAACCCTTTGTATACTGTACAAGCAATTTTTTTCTGAAACAATATTAAAGTGACAATATACACATGTCATAAAGAAAAAATTCAGTCAAAAATATGGTCCGCGTCATCTATATGTGAAAACGCTCACTTCTTTTCGGACAACTCAATAAAATGATGAAATTTGGATATTTGAATAGTATTCGTAAAAAGTCAGGTCAAGTTGGCCAAAAATCAATCTCTAACAATGGGTAACTCCTTTGAACATTATATATTCTAATTCATTGAATGGAGCATAAAAGACTGTGAAATCATCACAAGGTACTGCCGCAATATTTTGACATTTCCATACCATTCATGGATTTGACTGAAATTCTAACAATAAATTTAGATAACTATTATTCCTATAATTTCATCGGAATTTACTGATAATAAACCAGACTTGGATGTGTTCATTAATTACCCTAGTCTTTTCAGAGTTTTGGAAATATTCATCGAATTCACCGTCTTAAACAGCTAGCATACTCTTCGTTTGTCAAAACAAGACGACTTTTTTAATGAAATTTTCGGAAATAGTTCGAATAGGACTAATATTCCAGAATACATATACTGAACCTCAGACCATGAAAAATGTAATATGTATTATTCGCAATCAGTGCATCCTCTTTATTAATAAGGGTATGGGAGCGTCTGAATTGAATCATATTGGGACAGTAGATAACATCTTTTGAATCCGTTTGTTACTAGTTAATTATTTAATTGTGTTAAGGAAATTCTATCATTCTTAGTGTAGACGTTAGGTTTTCTTTTCGTACTGTATTTTTCTTGCGTTTTGCATTTTTTCAATATAATGAAAATAGTGCTGAAATTGGAGGTCAACATGTAGCTAGATTGACCAAATAGCGTTTTTTTAATTAGTTTGAAAAAGTTAGGTCAAGTTCGTGAATAAAATGATCGGTGCAAAATATTTGGCAATTCCCATATAATAATCCTGCTAAAATAAACAAAAACGCATTTTTTGCTGTCGTACTTAACTTATGTTTTCGTATCAATTGTACCCATCAGTCTATTGACAATGTAATGCATAGAAATAACCCTTTCCGACAATATGGTGCTCGGAGCCACATGCATAAAATAAAAAAAAAAGTTTAATTGTGCGATATCCGTCAGTCTGCCCCCTCGATAAATTGAGTAGGATTCGAGATAGATAAAATTCGGTTTCTGAATATATTTAATAAAAAGCAAGGCCAAGTTAGAGAATGTGCAAAGTGACTTCATAACATCATAACACGCATTATTTTGAAATTTGGAATTGATTCATTTTTAAGCTAATGCCATAATATTACACAATTTGAGCAATACCATTCTACAGCTTAGGGAACTTCCTTTAGAATGTTTACTCCCGATTTCACGGAAGTAAGCGTTATAGCCAAGCAGTTCATCGCGTTATCTAAATTTTCACGTTACTGTTTTATTATTCTACGATATAAGTGATATCAGTTGATAGTTTTTATAGGCATTTTTTCCCCGATTTAATTAAATGAGATAAATGCTGTTGTTTCATAAGAACGTACGGAAATTTGAGGTCCTTGTAGTTTTTTTTAAGATTTTAAGAATTGAATGACTGAATGGTATTATGTTGCCAGTCGTAACGGATTATTATATCGATAATAGATAAAGTAAAATATGGCGTAAATTAATAAAAACGTCTTACATAACGAATGCAGAACATAAAGACTTCTGATTACTAACAATGAATGGAATTAATTAAGTGAACAAAAAATGAAATGAAACTGGCAAAGTGTATATAAGTTTTGAAAGTACGTTTGTAAAACCCTGACCGAGTATNAAAACTGGCAAAGTGTATATTAATTTTGAAAGTACGTTTGTAAAACCCTGACCGAGTTTACGGAGACCTACCAAATGATTACGGATATGATCAGCAATACCATAGGAATTCATCTATCCGTGTCCGTCCGTCTGTCTCTCTGTCCGTCCATAAACCAGAAAGAAGGAATTGAGGTAGGCTTACGAAATTCGGTCCTAAGAAAAAATGTTACATCGAAATTTTAATTTGGAGACCCGACCAATATTTCATGATTGAATAAAAAACAAATGTACCTGCAGTACTCCCATAAGGGCCCAATAAAGGTTTTAGTACAGAATTACTCACAGTTATCATTTGAATTTTATAAAATTTCTGAATTGAGTGAATATAAATAAAGTTAGTCACTGTAAAAAGGGTTTCAAGCAAATTTATCTTGAAAAATTAATCGAATAGCATACAATTTTATTATGAAGTGATAATAATTTTACACTAATAATTATGATCAATGTATATACTAAAAATGAACCAGATTGGATGATAATCAGAGGTACTTCCAGTATACTTTTGTGGTCCAACGAGGGAGTTTAAAGCTAATTTTGGCCAGAAAAATTAATCAGGTTCAACGAAATTTTTTATTGAATTTTCTAAACTATGATCAATCGTTGCACCAAAAATTTACATGATCGGATAAAACTTCAATATACCTATGTGATTCGAGAAGAGGATTTTAAGCACATTTGTACAGAAGAAGTTAACTGAACATGTTGAAAGCNATCGTTGCACCAAAAATTTACATGATCGGATAAAACTTCAATATACCTATGTGATTCGAGAAGAGGATTTTAAGCACATTTGTACAGAAGAAGTTAACTGAACATGTTGAAAGCGATGTGTATTCTACTCTCTGCTTAAGCCGACTGTAACATTCTTACTTGTTTTCTATGTAAAAAATATATTTTTGTCTTCCTTAAACAAGCAGGTAATGTTTTTAGCATTAGGTCTTTTTTTAACGTTTTTCTTTTTATTGGGGAGTACACACAGCTGTCATTGCATTGTGTGCATCAATTAAATTATGATAACGAGGAACAGGAAGTGTTAGAGTAGCATATTCGAAAATTGCCACGCTATAACATGGCATTGTGGACGCAATGGAGATGGAACAGCTTACTCGTAGATTAAGTGAGGAAGAAAAACTCTTATAATATCGTATTGGCAATAAATCTGCAGCTTTCGAATCCGAAAATAACACAAATTTCGTGGAGAGGCGCATATTTTCTTGTTTACGAAAACTTGGTATCTTTGCACCTTCTTCCTTCCTATCCTTTTAGATCAAATAAGCAAATGTGTATTTAAACAATCCTAGCGTTTGCTCTTAAAAAGTAGGGATTAAGCTGACCACTCGTGCCTTATCACATTGAACTTCAGGAATATTGTAATTTTAAGTTTTGTTTTACTATAATCTGTGTAAATATCCTATCCATATATAATTATCTGGTGACTTTCTATTGTTTAAGTCAATAGCTTTGAAATGCCTAGAATGAGTAACTGAAGCAAATATGTACCTATATGATCACCGTCACCACAGTTCGATATAGCAATTTCCGTCCGTCCGTTACCATAATTAATAGTTCCAATTCGATAGGTCAAATCATGCACCAGTATGTATACACGTTGTGATATTCAGTAATTTAAAAAATCTGTAAATGTGCCAAAAATCGGCGAGATGAGGTAAAGTTCAGAAGTACCACAAGTTATTTATGTTGATCAAATGAAGCATTTCATTTCACACTGAACACTAAAGTTAATATATGGAACCTATTGTAATCCTTAAAATGTGCGGGATTGGATAGAATTCATAGATTCCCGCTAAATAAACCATGTATTAACAAAAAGAGCATTTTATTACAATTCATCAGCGGGTATCATCAAAAGTAAATGAAACTTCTCAATTGGTCAATTCGACATTGGTAAAAGTCCTTTATGATTTAAAGATACGCGTGTTTAGATAATCCAGGGGAAATACGAGTGCAACGATCGAGTAAATATTCAGTGTTTTGGTTAAAAAATTAGGGTTTCATACCATTTTACTCAATGAATTTACAATATTAATAATTAGGTTAGTAATGCCAATAATTCCATACAAAATGCTCTTGTTTACTCCCTAGAATATTTGAATGAACAATTTGGTATGATTTAGCGATGCCACAATTTTGCAAACTTTAAACTGGAAATTACATGTTCTTAGAATAATCAGCTCCTCAGTTTTCCTATTATTCAAGTTAAATACGATAGATTAAGATTTAAATATTTTATTATCGATTTCAAATATTATTTAAAATAAAGAAAGAATTCAGAAACCACATGATAATAATTAAATTTCGTATTTTTCGAAATTGTCTAGATAAAGTTTTTTGCGGAATAAAATGGAAGTATGAAATTGTTAAATATATTTCTTTGGTCTAGTGCTGCATATTACATTACACAAAATGTCGTATGAGTTTTAAGATCGCCTTCAATAAGTTCTCATAGTTCAGCGCACAGAAATTTTTTAAAGCTTTGGAATTTATTCCATTTTCATACTAATTACTAGCGTAAGTGTATTATACGAAACTAGCAGAAATTAAGTTAAGTGTTTATAGCGTAGCCTGCGCTTCAGTGTCCTCTCGCAAAGGATGCCAATGCAAAGAAATGAAATAAAACAAAGCGAATCTCTAGCAAGCCAAAAAAATTACTTTTCTGCAGGCATTGTGAAAAAGTCAAAAATTACAACAACAGTAGTTTTGTGCAAATATGCGCTGATTCTGCGCATGTACGCCTCGAAGGGGGTTTAAGATGCTAAGCATGGAGCAGAACAGTAAGCGGGGGAAACTGTTATGAAACTGAAGCAAAAATTTTAAATACAGACAAGAGTACTTCAAAAAAAAAAAAGTTACACTTAAATGCAGGCAGCAATACCAGCCAAGTGATAATAAAAATAAAATGAATAATAATAATAATAATGTAAGGAATAGCAAAAGCAGATGAAGCACAAAATGTAAATGAAATCAATTGCCAACAGCAGCAACGGCAGCAGCATTTTCTATGCAATTTGCGCGCTATAAATTTTGTTTTATAAACAGTTTTACTTTTTCGCGCCATTCTCTGTTTTAGTTTTTGCAGCTTTTTGTGTTGCTTTGAGATAAAATACTGTCGCATGACATCATTTCGCTAGTATGAATGAATAATTTTATAATCTTATTAATGTTGGCAGAATGCAGAGACTCTTGTTGAGGCACTGCAGTACGCTGCAAGTGCGGGCGTTTGTTGAAATATAATGGCGCCAAATAGAGGCGTATAAATTTTAAGACAAGACTCAAAGCCCAATTTCATAATTGTTAAACACAAACATACCCATACATAGCAGCAATCGATTGCATTAAATGTATTAAATTTGCCAAAGTTGCTGTGCTACAAATTAATTGAAGCTATTAAATTATCAATAGCCAGTACTTAAGCCGTCACGCCTAAAACAAAAAACTTTAAAATTTCCAATGAACAACTCGTGGCTTTTTTGCATTTANGCAAAAATCTTTAAAATTTCCAATGAACAAGTCGTGGCTTTTTTGCATTTAGTATGAAAGGGANACAAAAAACTTTAAAATTTCCAATGAACAACTCGTGGCTTTTTTGCATTTAGTATGAAAGGGATAAACAGCCAAAAATTAGTTTCTTACTCATGCCACTTGATAACATTAAANATAAACAGCCAAAAATTAATTTCTTACTCATGCCACTTGATAACATTAAATTAAACTTGGTATGAGGCCGGCAAATAAACAGTTTATTCCTTCTTGAAGTTGGAATGCATGGTAAAGCTCTCGATCATGATTACAACAACCGCATCAGCCTGACAAGCGCAGATGGATCCATTGCAAAAGGCACAGTTGCTGCAGTTAACTCCCTAGCTGTGATTTGTCAAACGTGTTGTTCAATCAAATGCAACTGCACCCGACACTCAAATTTGTTGTGCGGCACTTAAAATCCACGCAAGCACACACTTAAGCGTGTCACAGGCACTGACAGCCACCACTAAAAAAAAAAAAAAAA
>JXOS01037608.1:0-21251 GCA_001015075.1 Cirrula hians
CAAGGCACAGTCACTATCATTTAGCTGTTTTAAGAGTGAAATGTAAATAAGTCACCACACATATGAGAAAAATAAAACTAACGATGTTTCGGAGTAAAGACTAAATACAATTAACAACAAAATCTAGCTTTAACTTACTATGGTGTGGGATCGAACCCCATCTCCGCACTAGTGCGGAAGGTACATAAATTTTACTTTCGCCATTTTGGCAGAAATGTCACATTAGAGAGACATGTGAGATGCAGGAGCTGTCGAATCTTTATCTCACATCTCAGCCATCACCTTCACAAAATGATCACCTACGGAATATCTGAGGAGAGTTCTGCATCGAAATCGTCCTATAAACCACTAAATGAAGGTCTTTTGGTTGAGAGAATTTTAGTCGAACATAACCCCACTATTCTTTGACTCACAGTGACCTCCATAGGGAACATCCTCTGAACAAGTAACAAATCTTCAAGTACATGAGCGTATACTACATTTGGTGCCTTCCAAGTACTTTTACGGGTGAACCTGCAGGTAATGGAGATATGAGCCAAGGCATAACCAGTTTATCTCTCATATGCATTTGGGATAGACAATAAAAGCATGTTCCACATCCCTTTAATCTACTGCTGTCACGAAATATGTATGCTCTTTATGGCCAAAACTAATTATATTGGTTCGAAAATATCCCTTTGAATTGAGGAGTTGTGTGAGGTAGAAATTTACTACGATGTCTCCATTGGTAGACATTTCTTGTTGACGATGCTGAGTGTGTCCAAGCGTTCTTGAAAAACGCGTCTGTCACACGTCTTCGGGCATTATGGAATAGAGCGATCTGCAATTCGTTGATTTCATTTCACTTCCAAACGATGAGATTAAACGAGCTTTAACCTATACTGGTACACTTTAAAGGATTTTAGACTCCTGTGTTTATGAGCCTATGGGACATCTCAACTACGGATGCCATATAAAATATACACATAATTGATCAGCGTTATCTTCAATAATTGACCGGTTAGATTTCAGATATAGCCACCATACAAATTTGCCAATCCGAATGAAGTTCTTATTTGAATAAACAAAAATTTCTACCCAGCTGCTGATATATATATATATACATCAATCTCTACTCGAAGTATAAACTTCACTTGTTTAGATAATAAGTTCATTTTCTATAAAACGCAAAAACTTTATATAGATCTATATTATCATTTCTATAGTTCAGAATGTGTGAGGAGTTAAAGGTCGAAAATGTTCTGCTTTTTCATACTGATTATAGTACAGCTGATTTACGCATTGTGGTAACTGTACGCCGCAATTCAAAAACAATTTCAGCCATGGGCCAATAAATTCCAGCAGTAAAAATACCCATATAAAAAAAAAATGTCCAGCTTTTGCAATGAACTTCTGCGAAATGTTGACACCGGATTCGACAGATAAGTAAGTCAAACACAAAAGTTAAGAGAAGCAACATGCAAAAAAATTATTCCAACCGCACAGACATACCAAAAGGGTGTGAATACACCGAATTCCAAAGAATATCAAATGGAGATTACACGATGAGTAAATATCAAATATCAGAAAAGTTTAAAAATTTCTGGCTGTATAAAAGCAATAAAAAATGTAACTAAAAAACCAGCAATAAACAATGTAACTATTTTCGAAATCAGACATGGAAAAATCATGGGACAATCACCGACAATCATCACATTTGACCGCAAAACCAGATCGATTCGGTAAAAAGACATAGGTGTGTGTCCCCTGGGACGACCGCGATGTGTTGTATCATGATATTCTAAAACCTGGTAAAACCGTTAACAAATATCGCTTACGGAAAAAAAGGATCAGAATGATTCGAACGACACGCTTACTTAATTTTGCACCATGACATGCACCTACACACAAAGGAAACCCGATTTGGAATACAACCGAAACATTTTATTCGAACTTGTTGTAACAGCTGTAGTACTCACAGATTTGGCTCCTTCCGACTACCATATGCTTGCGTCGATGGAACTGGCACTGCGCAGCAGTTTGATTTGATAGCGTACCACACTCACTTCATACCGATGTACATAGCAGCAGATTATGGCAATATCGTTCATACGCCTTAGTACCAAATTTAATAATTGAGAGTAAGCGACAAATAAAAAATACTATGGGCTGCACCCGAATTTACCGGCCAATTTTGTTCAAATAGTTGAATATTACAAGCTTGACCGAATATACATCCAATAACCAATTTCTTTAATATATCTCAAAACCTACTCACATTATCGAGATCATAGACATAGTATTTTTTATTCTATGCGCTTGTTTCCAAGACGCATATAGTCGGAAACGATTATTTCTATATATAACCTACTTTCACAAACCCACTATACCACCAGTCAGTTCGATTCAATTGAGCGATGCCGGACTGGTTTTGAGAACTTAACTAGTGTTTGAGGTAAATCTAGGAAACTGGGTTATTGCATATATTAAGTAAAACGTGAGGTCAAGTTCGTGAATGGGCAAAATCGGTCTATAAATTCTGGTTTCTCTCCACATCTCCAACAGTTGGAATCCATTTATAATCACTACCACCGATGCAAAAATTTTGCTGGACTTTCTTACAAAACTCTCTAGAAAATTCTATTATCGACTGAAGATTGAGGGAATCTTCAGTGCAAAGTCCAACGCTTACCATGAAAAACTAATGGAATATGAATTAAATGCAATTAATTCAGTTGATATTTAAATTGTTTATTTGGGCTCGGTTCCCGCATTTGCTAAAAGGCCCAGGCCCGAGATGGTTAGAAAAAGTTTTTTTAATTATCGTTTCTTTTAGTTCAATTGGCATTATATCATTAATTTAGTTTGTTATGTTTGCAAAAATGTGAGGGTTACCATTACAGCAAGATCAGGATTAGAGCCCCTTAGCAATGTTTCCCTTTAAATCTATAGAATTCATATTAGACTGGAATCGACTATAGATATGCGGTATCTTCAGTAAAAAGTTGCCCCTTTCCATGAAAAACGAAATGGATATGAGTTATATATAAAAAATTGGGAATTATATATTCGTAACATGAGAAATAAGCTGCCAGGTGCATCATTTGTCATAAGACGCCTATCCAATTGCTGCAACAATCAGATTTGAAAGACTGTTTCCTTTTTACAATTAGAATCATATCTCCGTTACGNCTGCTGCAACAATCAGATTTGTAAGACTGTTTCCTTTTTACAATCAGAATCATATCTCCGTTACGGTATGACTGCCAGGGGAACTTCGTGCAATATTTTGCTACAGCAAAGGCAAAATAGAACCATTAATATATTAGCAGACAACATCGTTGTAATAGTCGGTCAATACCGACGACATCATACCCATGAGTCATTCAATTAAGAAGAAAATCAAAATATTACAAGAATACCAAATTTCTTTGCCCAAATAAGTAAAATCGAGAATCAAACGCTTATGCGAAGTATACAAAATTTTAGAGTGATTCCGGGCATATCGTAGAATAATATGACAATAACGTAAAAATGTCCATGTAATAAATTTCATTAGTTTGAGATGAAATACCTGTCTTTAATACTTATTCCTGTAAGCATAGATGGGTAAACTTTCGAAGTTATAGACCGATTTCGCTGAAATTGTGCAATGTTATGGCATCGACCTAAAAATACCTCCATTACAACTTTCCGGACAATGCGATGAAATATCTCGTTCTGTGTTTACTGCTATGAAATCGGGACTATACGTTCTATAGGAGGTAGTCGGAGTTTTTAACAGATTTGGTTCAAATTGCACAATGCTATAACCTGAACCTAAAAATGCTTCCATATCTAATTTTAGTACATTGCGACTAAAAACTGTTATGCTTATTATCGTAAAGTCGGGACAAAATGTTTTATGGAAGGTACCTGACATTATGCACCGATTTTGCCGGAATGCGATCGAGGTTTTTATTAAATATTTTCATAAACCACATTTCGTTACTACAGCATAAAAATTACTCAAATTATCGTGATCACGGACAAACGGACATCGTATTTTAAGGTAATACCAGAATATCTCCAAGAAACATATTGCCGGAAATGATAATTTGTATGCCTTACATACTTTGCGCTTACCCAATGTAAACGCTGAATTTCTAAATATTGCAAATCGTTATAAAACAGTACTACTAAGAGAATAATTATGAGAGTTTGTTGATCATCAAATGAGCAGCCACATACCGAGCGCCCAAAATACCAAACACATATTTGCTTGTGCAAAGTATTTCTTGTGTGATTGTGGTATTTTGGAGTTTTCCTTGAATTAAAAGTAGTTGTANCCGAGCGCCCAAAATACCAAACACATATAGCTTGTGCAAAGTATTCCTTGTGTGATTGTGGTATCTTGGAGTTTTCCTTGAATTAAAAGTAGTTGTAACATTGCCACAAGCCGATTATTTTTTCTGATACTTTCCAAATAACATTGGGTGAACAGGTCAATAGGTCACAATCTGACAGCTCACACAGACACTATGTTGAATTTCTTGGAATATGTTCCCATGGGGACACTTCGGTCGACTGTTCCTAAACAAGCTACCAACTAATCTAAATAACAGAGAATGTTGTTATAGTAAGAAAAAAATTAAATAACTACTTTATTAGAACTCAAAGAACTTGAATGGATTTAATATCTTAACCTGAAATCGGGAGTAAATGCAGTTTCCCGAAGTTATAGTATGTTTGTACGAAAACTCAAAATAATGGGATGAAACACTTTTCGTGAAATCGGTAGTAAAGAGATATCCGAAGTTATGGGTGGAATTTGCCTTTTCACGAACTTGACCATACTTTTTACAAAATATACAGTCTATCTCAAAAACTGCTCAAGTTTGAGAAGTGACAGACAGTCGAAATGACGGATATCGCTCAATCGAATTCTTTTTTTTTTTTTTTNTCTCTAAGAAACATTTAGTCGGAAACGATTGTTTCCATTCAATATATACTTTTTACAAACACATAAAACCCTCAGTCAATTGGCTGAAGCCCACAAAAACTGAACTTGTTAGTTTCAGCCCATTTTAAAACTTCATTTATGTTAAAAAGTGAAGATTAATGTTCATTTCTGCGGACAAGCCTTTATGGCTTTACCGAAATTGCAATATTGTTTCCATTATTATATTTGCATAAACTCATTATACTTGTATACATTGTTAATGAACTGTGATATACTCTTTTTTATTTGCCAATAAAAAATTTAAAATACAAAAAAATAAAAGCACATTTGACTGACATATGACTTGGTTTTAATTTTAACAAAAACAAATTAATGTAATTTTTTGAAGTACATATATGGAATACAAATCTGGTCTGTGGATATAAAATGTCAAGTGTGCATTTGAACGCAAGTGTAGGAGATTTTCCACTTTTCGACGCAATAGCGTTGCTGTTGCAATTATACGTCGAGTGTCCGGTAGTTTTCTCATTGCACTTTGCTGCGTTCTCAATGCTAACGAATTTCGAAATATTTGCCAAGCTCACAATATTCTGGCGTTCCAAAATAGCAAGCAAAATAATGAAAAGCAATTTTCTGACGCAAAAGCAAAGCAAATCATTTGTTAAAGGCATCCGCTGTAAACGAATGCGCGCTTATCCACGTTCTGTCACTCCTAATAAAACTGCTTCAAGCTGGACTGCTAAAGACTAATGGCAAGTTATTTGTCTCTGTTATCATCCACTTTGCTCATATTTTCTGGCAACTGCAAGGAAGTCTCATTTATTTTTTTATTATTTTTATTTTTTATTTGTATACCCATCAGTCATACTCTGAGGGTGTTATGGATTTGTGCAAACTACGTAAAGCATAGAAATACGCATTAACGCCTATATGTCCCTTGGAGGCATATTTATAGAATCTGAAATTTTTATAGAATTTAGAAATTTTAAATACCGATATCCGTCTGTGCGTCTGTTCGTGAGCACTATAATTTGATGAATTCTTGAGTTACAGCAGTGATATGCGTTTTGCGAGCATATTTTGGGAAAAACCCAGATCGAGTTCGCGAACAAGCCGAATCGATCAATAATTTCAGATACCTGCCATAGAACGGTTTTTCCATATTTCACAGAAACCAATTAAAAAGTCAGGTGTTTCATATCATGCTTATGAAATTCAATACAGAAACAGGCTTGGGACATTCGCATAACATTGTAATTTTGAGTAAATTTCTGTAAAATCGGACGATAATTACAGGCACCTCCGTAGAACGTTTACTCCCGATTTCACAGAAATCAATAAAAAAAGCTTATTGCTTCATTACAGGCTACTAAAATGGTATAGAAGCATTTTAAAGTCAATGCCGCAACATCGTACAATTTAAGCAAAATTGGTCAACTACTCCCAAATTCACGGAAGTAAGCTTAAATGGTAGGTACTTCATTGCATGTTACAAAAATTTGTTACTTATTCGTCTTTACTTTTTTGCCATGTTATTCTATGCTATACGCGAAATCAGTCAATAATTTTGGATACTTAGCTTAGCCGTTTTATGACCAGTTTTACGTAAATGAGTAAATACCAGTTGTTTCATCGGAAGTTACTGAAATTTGCTATTCTCATAACACTTTGATGCTTTTGCCAATTGAATGGCTGATGCGTATAATGTAGTCGGTCTTGACCGACTATTACATCGATCTTATTTTACTTCTAAATTTTTATATATTTTCTTTTTCTTAATTTTTATTTTTTATTTTTTTTATACAAATTGCTGCTGCAGCTTTCTTTATTGTGCTCGTCCGCCAAGGCAATCGGCACGATAACCTCTTAATGACAATTGTTAACAAGCAAAGTTGCAAAAGTTTCATTGACTACTTTTAGGCGCTTTTGTTATTTCGCAATGCCGCGGTCAAGGTTGAAATATTATGCTTATGCTTTATACCAATGTACAGCTGTCGAGAGTTGTTGTTCGCAAGCTCAAGTGCTGCTACTTTGCATTACAAGAGCATCGACCATTCTGTACCAATTAACAAATAGACTTTCTTTGGAATTTCAGTTGAATTCTGCGGGACTGGATTACACTTATTGCAATTTTATACTCATGAGTGTTGTATATATGAGAGTTGGGGTTTATGTAATGTATGTTCTACATATTTGATGCTGGATTAGAGTTGTCTAGGCATAGAAACAGCATTGATTTCATTTCTTGCATGCGGTACTTCCCATAGAAATTTTACTCCTGATTTTATTTAAATACCATAATAATTTCTTGTTTCATCGGACGTTATTTAAATTGGGGTTGTTGCAGGATATTGAGATTAACAAGATAATCTCGAACTTTTGTGGAATCGGTCAATAATTTCGCGTGTCTCTGATAGAAATACAATAATAATCTTTTTCACATAGTCTAGGCATATAGACAGCATTGAGTTCATTTTCTGCGGGGACGCATGTCGTGCTTCCCATTGAAATTTTACTTATGAATTTTTTTAAACAATAACCACTTCTTGCATCGGAAGTTACTTAAATTTGGGTGTTTGTACCATTTTGAGATTAACAAGATAGTCTTGAATTTTTCTAAAATCAGCAATAATTTCGAGTACCTCTCATAGAAATTCTGCTCTTGAATTCTTTGAAAAGAGCAATACAGCCAATGGATTCATTACAAATTGGAAATTTACAGTGCGGCAGAACTCCGAAATTTTTATAATATTCCTGAATTTCAATGAATTCGGTCAATAAAATTAGGTAGGTTCTGCATGTGTTTTACAACCGATTTCATTTAATTGATTGAAAAAGCGAATTTTTTTTTAACGGAGTGACTGAAATTTTTGCATTGATGCATTATTTGAATACTATTTCAAGATTGCGCGGTTCTGCTCAATAATTCACGAACCTCTCATATGACTTTTACTCCAAATTGTATGAAATACACATTTTTGCCAGGTATTTTCACATTTGTGACTAACGTTTTANACTTTTACTTCTAATTTTATGAAATATACATTTTTGACAGGTATTTTCACATTTGTGACTAACGTTTTANCAATTGTATGAAATACACAATTTTGCCAGGTATTTTCACATTTGTGACTAATGTTTTATGGGAATATTGACAAAGCATTATACAACTTGAACGCATTTGGTCAATAAATTCAGAAATCCGCTATAGGACATTTCCATGTGAATTCAGGAAAATTAGTATAAAAGCTAAGAGCTTCGACCCATACTACTGTAGTTTGATATGGCAATATTTTTGCGTTGTTTTCATAACACTGCACCAGTACAGTAAAATCGGTCTATAACTTTCAATAAATCCGATATGGATATAATCATAAAGAAATATGTAAGTATTTTTGAGATATTGATATAGCATTCCAAAATTTGAATAAAATTGGTCAATAACTTGGGGCATCTCCCATAGACCAAACCCGTTCAGAATTTACAAAAATAATGTGTTAATTGTAACCTTTGTTCTTCTTTTCAAATGTAATACTGTTTTTATGACAAAAGTATTGTCTAACATGTCACTGTTAAAAATGGGATTAATCGGTTAACACTTACTGATCGCCCCGTCGACCTTACCAGAATTTTCATAATATATATATATATATATTTTTTTCAATTTTTTTATTGCTAGCATGTGATACTTCGTTTGTAGAAATGAGATGTTTCTTTTCTGAACTGTTAGGAACTGTTCCAATACTTCTGGTGCCTTCTGTGAATCTCAGAGCCCTAAACACGAATTTTGTCAGTTTTTTTTAATAAAAATTAGATGACATTATTTAAGTCGAAACTATGACATGGGCGTGCAATATTTTCGGTACGATGGGGACTTGAGACAAATATTTATACCAAGCAGTAATAGCCTGGGGCTGTTGAGTTTGTGGATATTATGCAATGCATAAAATAAACATGTTTCTTGGAAACATATACATCTAAAAAATATATATACGAATGCCTGCATGTTTGTGAAATATGGTTTCTGAACATATATTTGTAAAATGTGCGGTCTAGTCCGTGAATGGACTACATCAGTTCATAACTTCGGTAACCTCCCATCATTTCGGTTTGCTCCAGGATAAATGAAAATTCGCATTAAGGACACGTGCTGAAATTTAGTGTTCAAGCATTTTTAAGTCTTTGCTGTAATATTCTGTACTGTAAATAAAATCGGTAATGCATTTTGGGTTGCTCCTATACAATGTTTACTCCCGATTTCACAAAAATTATCAATAAATTCAGATGTGCGTTCGCATACTCCTTTTGGTATTCAGGCGTTTTTTAAGTTATTCCCATTCCTCTTAACAATTTAAGTGAAATTGGGCCATTAATTCCAGTACTTCTTATAGTGTCCAGAATTTTCATCTCATGCTTCATATTCTGCAAGTGTGTATTGATGCGTTTTTACGTCGACTTTTATAAACATTCTCCAGTTTGGGTGAAATTAATTCATTATTCGGTAGTGTTTTACCCCTAATTTTGCTTATATGAGAACATTGGCATCGGAACTTACTGAAATATGGTATTGCTATAAAATTTGAGGCTTTCGACATCTCTCACATTTGGGATATCCAAACTTTCCTGCACGCAAGGATTTCTCAGAATCCTCAAATTTAGAATTAAATAAGTGAGGTGTCGAAACGAGGCATATTTTGGTCTGTACGTATGTGTCAGAGTCTAGTACCCATCAGAAGACTTTGCTCAAGTCACTTCTTAAACTAAACTGATAAGTTTTCTATATCGCAAAACTGGAGGGCGTCTGAGATTTGTACGATGTCGCTGTAAGTTTCCGTATATGACGGACGTTTCCCAGACCTCAATAATCGTATACGACGGCTTTAACCAGAGGCTTTGTCTAATCCCCATGGTTCTTGGTGTCCGGCGGTACTACGTGCATTACCGTAAACTTCTAGAGGGTGTGTGTGCCAATGGTGCCGTCCCGGTCATTGGTGAAGTAGCCTGCAAGCTAGTGGCTGCGGTTGCATTAATCTCGTGGTAAGGCAGACCTTATACCACAGCATGGTAGTTGCCCATGCTGCGTACGCAGTACACATTATATGGTACGAAAAGTACGAACTTGGTGTGGTTGTCTAACAATCAAGTTAGATCACCCATTTCGAACTTAAAAACGGGATATAGCAGCAACAGCTGCAGGTCACAATAACTGACTATCGCTGTAATATATAGCATCTATCTTATTCACTTTCTTGCCCTGTTGCTTCTGTGTGATTAAAATGTGTCCTCTTTTATTGCTTTTTTATTGCTTTAAGATATGCCCATATTCGATTCGAAGTTTATTGCAGAGCCTCAACTAACAATACCGCTTTATCCAGCCGAGCAGCTGCTCTCATTCGCCAGGTGCGTCATTACTTCTAAAATCAATGTGAATTAATATATTCATGCAAAGAACGCATAATTAAATATTTTTAACAATACTGTGCAAAAGCAGATCCATCAAGAGTATGAATAAATTACAGAATTATAACCACAACGGAGTGCGAGACAAAAGAACGATACACAAAAGTTGGGCATGCGGTTTAGTCGAACTGAGAATTTCAATTAAAATCAAATTAAAAGTCATCGACCAACTGTTCGGCCAATCAATTAAGAATTATTAGAGAAATTGGCACAGATTCGAAAACCGTAACGAAAAGATACAGCCATGCCATGCCAAGTCTACGGCAAATATAAAATAAATAAATTAAGCCGGCAAAAGTTTTGTTTAATTCAGTCGATATGGTCAATAAGAAGTGTTATAATCTAGGTGTGTATACGGTGAACTTTTTCAAAACTAAATTTCATTGGAAACAAACAAGAGTCAAAAAAAAAAAAAAAAATTTTATTAAAAGTTTGCAATGAGTATGCAGTATTTTGGATCAGAGATAACAACGAAAGCATTTTAACAAAATTAAACTTAATTTGAAAAACAAACTGAAAACGTGCTGCGCGATGCTGGCTGGCTTTGATCCACAAGGCTCTTGTGTCATTTTAAACCCAATTTAAGTTTTAAAAATTGAATATTGAAGCAACGCATCGTACAAATCCAATTAGAACAATGCTTTGTGATGTCGAGTCTCATCCGTGAAATCAGGAGCAGTAGTGTTGCATTTTTTTGCTTCTGGTGGGTGGGTAGCAGATTTTAAGGGCTGGTCAGTTTATTGACCAAATCAGTTTCCATAAAATGATGCGAAGGACCTCTTAAACTGATTTGAACTGTTCACCTATCGCTCGAAGATATCATGTGCTTCAGTTGGCTTTACTGTTCATGTTGGTAAATTGAACAGTTTAAGGGCGAGGGTTCTGTACTTAAGCTTAGATATATCTGGCAAAAATTGTTGCTACCGAAACACGTCTCAAGCCAACCACGTCATGCACAAGTATTTTTCAAAAAAGATTTCAAGCTCTATATCCATGACATCCAAATAATTATAGCCATTAGACAGAGGGTATTAAGAGCGTGTGCAAAGTATATAAAGCATCGAAATAATCATTTCTGACTATAAATGTATTGGAGCCATATTGAATCAAAAAAGTATGGTTAAATACCGAACTGGATATGTCCGTCTTTGTGCACGATAGCAAGAGTAATTTTTAACAAATTTTGTTAAACATCCGATTAAGTTCAGGAAAGGGCAAAATGGGTCCATAATTTTCACAGCATTTAATTTAAAAGCAAGATTCTTGAGTACATACAACTGATATTGAAGCGGGTTTGGGTGACATAGTACAATTTCAGCAAAATCGATCAATTATTTCGGGTAGGTCCCATACAACATTTACCCCCGATTTCAGACGATTCAATAAAATCGATTCTAGATGATTCATTGCATGCTTCTGAAATTTGGTACGGAAACATTTTGGGATCATGGTCACGACGAATCGTTACGGGTAGCTCCCATATTCGTTTAATACAGCATTCGGCAGGAAATATTTCATTCGGCAGAATATATTGCATTCGGCAGAATATATTCGACTGAAAGTACTATATTTCTTCAAAATTGAACATTTTCCCTGAATTTACCCAAAAATAATAATACACTTAAAAGTATTTCTATTTGGGAGATGAAACATAAGTTTTCAATGGGTCCACTTAAAATGAGCCAGATTGAATGGCAATGGCATAGACTGCAACAAGATTTCCGAGATCAAAAAAGGAGAATTCACTAACAATTAGAAAAGAATTATCTTTCTATATGTCTTTAATTTCAAGCTGAATTTATCTTTGTTTAAGCTCTTATTTCCACAATTACAACAATGTGGAATTCACGTTTATCACACTGTCCATGTTGGACGACAATCAAATTGGTGGTACGTTTATAAAATCCAGAATGAGTTGCTAACAATATATACCAATTTAAAAATTGAAAATGGCAACATATATCCGTCCGTACGTTCATAAAAAAAAAAAAAAAAAAATTAAAAAAAAATAAAATTCGTGAACTTGGACTAGATTAACGAAATTTCGAACATAAATTCTCTGGAAACATAGTAGTGATTTTCATTAAGATACTATGAATATATCAGATACCTCCCGAAAACTTATTTACTCAAAATTTGGACCTCCCGAAAACTTATTTACTCAAAATTTGTACCTCCTGAAAACTTATTTACTCAAAATTTTGACCTTATAGCTAGTGTACCCGTAAGATTTCATATTTTTCAATGAAATTCGGTAATAAGGTGGGCAACCATATCATTTAACCTGTTCTGTATATATGGTCCCAATATGGGTGCTACAGCAAAATTAGCCACAAACATCAATTAATTGAACATCAAAGGTACTTCCAATTTACCTATGTACGGACCACGGAGGGTTTATTTATAGAAATCAATTATAATTTAAAATGAAGTGATCATAATTTTGAACAACTTGTGAACACAAAATGGATATGATTGGATTGAAAATAAGAGGTACCTGTAATACATATCTCTATGTGGACCCAAAGGGGCTTTTAAATAAATATGCTTAGAAAAATTTATCAAATGCACAGTAATTTTCTTATTGAGTGATATTAACTGTGGTCAATTTCTCTACTTAAAATGGACATGAATCGATAGGAATCAGATAAACCTCCAATACACTTACATACTTATAATCGTAACAAAATTTACTTGATTAGATGAACATCCGGGGTCCTCCGGAATAATTTTTAATGCCAAAGTGTTTTCTAATAATAAGAAAACAGAACTTGGCAAAGAGTAATCGGAGAACTATCAAAATTTAAACCAAAATGATCAGCATCACCACAGGATTTCATGTAGCCATGCCCATCCCCAAGCAAAAACTAGAAAGACGGAAATGAGCTAGGATTACAAAGTTCAGCACACACATTCTAGGGAAAAATGTTAGATCGAAGTTTGAATTTGGGTGAGATCCGACCAATATTTCGAGGAATATCCAGTACACCTCTTTACTCAAAATTGGCCTTAACTCTACTGGAGTCGTAAGAGTTGGTATTTTCCAATGCAATTGAGTTATTTGGTGGATATTCATACCATCTAAGTGTATGCCAAAAATTGTCGTGAGTGAATACAAATCAGAGGAACCTGCAGTTCTCGGTATGCAGTACAAAATGGTCCCACTATAGGTTTTAGCGCGAATTACCCATAGTTATTATTTAAATGTTATCAAATTTATGAATTGAGTGAACATAACTATAATGAGTGAGTGTACCTGAAATGGATGAAAATTAGATGTACTTCCAGTACACCGATGTGATCCGAAAAGTGGGTTTATGGTAAATTTCGCCAAAAAAATTTATTAAATTCAATGAAATTTTATTATATATATGTAATGCGTATACTGAACATCTTGAAAGAGACGTATATTCCACTGTCGGCAGCCGACTGTACCTTTCTTACTAGTGTTTTAATAATAATTATAAAGACTGTCTCACAGTTTTTTGTTGTGTATAAAAACAAGAACAAAAAATTAATTGGATATATTACTGGAATGAAGTATTACCGGACTTTACATTTTGAATAATTTTCAAATATTAATGGTTTTTTATTTGTTTCTGATCGGAGTAATATTTATGGCTCTGCTCAACAGCACACTACCAAAAGTGGTCCGTAATGTGGAATCAGTGGAACGAAAGCCTTTCAGTTGGAACTCTATGAATATAATGTTCAACTCCTACTTTCTAAAGGAAAATTCTTTGATTTTGTGAAATGTGTTATCTGTGATGATGTGGAAGAGAATTCAACAAGCATTTTTCTAATGTACCAAATGCTTAAGTTCCGCTCATGTTGATCTACAAGTTGTTACTAAAATCCTTTTTTAACGAGAGGCCGTAAATAATTGAACAATTTGAGCTGATGGCTTTATTGTTAAGGATTAAAGAATTTCTATATTGCAAGGACGAACTCAACTCAAAGTATCACTTTTCAGTATCAATTTTAAGGATGAAGTAGTAGTTATGAGAAGCTTCTTTTCTTTTAATCAAATCGTAAATTTTTAATATTAGTCACTAAAATCATAATTCAACTAGCTCCCCACCATCATCGGCAGAAATCTAATTATAATGAAACTCTTCAAAAAAACAAATTACACACTTTTGAATATTTATAAATCTAAAAAATCATCTCAATTTAATTCCAATTTCAGTTGTTTGTGTTACGCTGGTAGCGGCATGCACAGCGCTGCCAAGAACTGATGATGCAAAACATGCCAACATCATGGATGGCCCGGTTATCAGAAACGAAACAATTAGCACAAGCACTCCTAACAATGGCCTTGACAATGAGCGCAATACCGAGAGCACACCTGCAACTGACTCATATGATAGTGAGTTTACATTTCTGCCCGACCGAATTCCGGATTTGCCGGAAGATGAGCTCTTGTATCTCGGCGAGGACGCTACACCACTGCACTTCCTGAAAACCGAAAATATAAAGCGTGTTGTGGTGGTAAGTGATTGACTTTATTGTTGGTGCCCATTACTTGAAACACCTTCACTTACAGCCAAAACCAACCAGAGCGCCAGCAATAACAAATGATTTGCCAGTAGCGGCTGCTCCAATGACTATTGCAAGCCCGATATACATAACTGTGCCAATTTACATAAACACGCAAAGTGCTCTGCCGCTCTCGCTCTCCATAGCTGGCCAGGATATTCCATTGAATATTGGTAATGCATCTGCTGAGCCCACTACCGCTGCACCACCGAAGCGCTCGTATGTACCCGCAAGACAAACAAATCGGCACCGCAGCAATGTGCGGAGTAGAATATACGCAAGACGTGATCGCAATTCGCCCGTGCAATATCATATCTTTCGGGGGTTAAGCGAAAGAAATTAGAATACAATATTTACTTCAACAGTCAATAATAATTAAATTGTTAACATATAATAAAGGTCTTTACTTCCATATTTATATACCCATCCAGTTCACTGAGGATATAATGGGTTCCTGCACAGTATACAATGCTAAGAAATAATCCTTTCCGACTATATGTTCCTGCCAGACATTTGCATTGCATCAAAACGAAATTCAATTCAGCAATGATAGCCACGCTATTTGTCATTGATTGTGTTAATTTGGTATATAAAATACAATTTATCGGTCCATTAATTCGAGAAGCTTCCATGGACCCATCCAACTTAAAAAAATCTCCGTTACAAATCATCGTTTTGTTATTGGTATAGGAAATTTAGTTTTAGGTTTTTGTTGGATTTTCTATCCGCTGTTTCGAGAACCT
The DNA here is from genome assembly GCA_001015075.1 of Cirrula hians. NCBI lineage: Eukaryota > Metazoa > Arthropoda > Insecta > Diptera > Ephydridae > Cirrula > Cirrula hians. The sequence continues at coordinate 15,664 of JXOS01037608.1, forward strand.
CCCATATAAATATTGATCCAAAATTTACAAATCTTCCTTTCAAATCACGTTTTTTTTTATAACAGAAATTAATTAAGTTCTAAGTACATTTGTGAAACGGCTATACTGGGTAATCAATTAAAGAAAAGTTTAAATTTAATATTCCCTCGACGTTTCGTCCGTCTTCCAGACAATTAACATAGATTGACATTATATAACCAAAAATATGCTGTTTGTTCAAGGACTTGACGATACTTAATATGTTTGAAAAATGTTTCAAAAATGTCAAATTACAAGGCCTTAAAATGAATACTCCAAAAGCCCATTAGTTTCAGGCGATTTTAATATTTTGGTAGATTGGTGGAGAAGAATGTAAGGAAAACTTCTCCAGCAATTTTTGATTCTGAACTAAAAATTTATTAAAATATATGAACTATATGCTTATTCTTGCTGTCTGCAATGCAGTCTCTATTAGGTTATATTTATACAGACTTAGAGTAAAATTTGAGCAAAACAATATTTGGGTTATTGCCATTACATTGTACAATTCGAGCCAAATCGGACTAGAACTTCCAATGCCGCCCATGGAACGTTTATCTGGAATTGCTTAGACGTACGGTATGCGCGTAAGAAGTCTTTTGGGTGCCTCTCACGGGCGATGTTCTCACCAATTTCACTTAAATGGGTAAATAGCAGTTATTTCATAGGAAGCTACTGGAATTTACTGTTCTTGTAATATTTTGAAGCTTTCATGATTGCAATGAGTGATGAGAATGTTTATTTTTTTAATTACCGGCCAATGTTTGGCTAGTATACCTTGCGGTTCTTCAAGGGTTATCTTTTTGGTATTTGCTTATCGTTCTCTTTTATTTTTTTATTAATTTCTTACTTAATTAACAAACAGAAAAATAAATTAGAACGTAAGTCAGCGAAGGCCGATACGTAGGTATAGAATATTTTAGATTCTATTGGATTCAACCTATTTTGGTACGCGTCGCCAATGAAATAGAAATAAAAATGAAATAGAAAATGATATGATCAGCACCACCAATATATTCGAAATAGCGATGTCCGTCCGTCTGCCTGACCGTCATCTCATTCTAGAGAGAACGCGTTGTGCTAGAATTACCAACTTCGGTACACATAATCTATGAACAAATTTTAGATCTAAGTTCGAAATGGACCCGATCCGACGAATATTTCGAGTACTTCCAGTTCTTTGTTCCAAATTGGAGCCTAATGGCTGCTACATCCCTCAGAGTCGATATTTTACAATGAAATTTCGTAATTAAATTAATTATCAAAGCATCTAATTGTGTTCCAGGGTATACAGGCATGAAAATTGAAGGTACCACCAGTACACCTCTGTGGTCCGAAAAGAGAGTTTAAAGCAAAATGAGCCACAAACAGCAAGTAAATTCAACGAAGTTTTATTTTGAAATGATAACAAATACGAATAATGTATGTTCCCGAAATGGATAAGTGGGGTGAAAATCAGCGGTACCTCCAGTACACCTATGTTGTCCGAAAATAAGGTTTTAATCAAATTTTGCCGGAATAATTTATGCTATTCAACGAAATTTAATTATAGAGTGATCATAATTAGTATCAATGCTTGTATAAAAAATTACAATGATTCGATGAAAATCAGAGGTACCTCCAGTATACTTATGTAGTCCGAGAAGACGGTTTCAAGCAAATTTTGCCAGAAAAATTAATTAAATTCTACGAAATTTTTATAATTGAGTGATAATAATTATTATCGTAACGGGAATCAAAAAGTCACATGTTCAGATGAAAATCTGAAATATCGCCAACTCCATTATTTTCTTTCTCTGGGAGTGAGGTGAATCTCACTGACTGTGATTTGCTTACATGTTTTCTATAGTGTATAAAATAATTTGTTTTCACTATAAAGACGTGCTACTGGTTTCAACTTTTTTTTAGTAAATTGATAGAAATAAATTACTAAATCATGACCTGTGTACACATTTTTCGCTTATTTAATTACCTTCGAGCACATAGGTGTGCTTTGGTCTTAGATCTATGATGCATTAATTCTCAACACGTTCGTTCCTGATTTTGATGTCGAATTGACGGTTAGATCAATAGACTGACAGGCAGACGGACGAACAGGCATGTTTTGGCCGATTTCTGAAGTGATGCTTATCATATTGGTAAAAAATTTTAAAGTCTCTCCAGAAAATTATATAGTATGATTTTATGATATCTTTATTGGTCTTTGTGAGAAAAATTGCATAAAGTCCAAATTTTCATCTCATAGTTTTACTAAGGATTGTCCTGAATATCATTTGTTTAAATTTTAATTTCACAGAATAATAAAAAGTATAAAAAATTGTACTTACCTTGGCTGATATATGTGGATTAATTGGGATTAACCCCAATTAACGTATATTTTGGAATATATAGCAGGTACATACGAATTTTTGTCCGTTCCTGTGATTCATCGAAAATGTCAAATCTGATCACCTTTTTGGCCCATTTACAGGTTATCAAGCTAATTTCAATATTTTAACCCGCGTATTTATGGCTAATTTAACGTAAAACATTGTGCAAAACAGATGTACTGGGGCTAGCCGAAATATCTTTTGGATCTATGGGTATTCAAATTTCGATCTATTTCCATTAAATATGAGCTCCAAATTTGGTTAATAGCTCAAGCCCTGGTTTCTAATTTTTGCTTGCGGACAAAGTATTTAATGGATAGAATAATTTTCGACTATATGCTTCATAAATAAGTTGAAAGAACAACCAAAAATTCTAAATAATGATGTCCGACTATCCTTCCATATGTTTTTCGATGGGCACGATAACTTAATTAAATATTGAGCTAGAATAATGAAATTCTGTTTCGCAACATATTTGGTTAAGAGTCTCTGTTCACATTTACGGATATCGGTAAAAAACCCAAGTGTCTTAACACATGCTGATATTTGTTTTGGAATCAATTGAGGGCTATTGCTATAAAATTTTAAAACGCAAGCCAAATCAATCCATAATTTCGAGCACGTCCCATAAAACGATTACTCACGCAACGGTGCATAGCTTCGGTTACCTCTCATAGAATGTTTACTACCAATTTTAAAGAAATAAGCATAAGGCTAGATGGTATTGAAATTTCAAATTTTATCTTATTGACATCAAATAATTCTATTTGATTGAAATTAGTCCATAATGATGTGGCGTCTTAACCCCGATTTCACATAAATGATCGCAAGTGCGATTTGTTTCAGCGGATGTTACTGAAAACAATTTTGGTGAGTGGGAAATTATGTTCACTATCCAGAGTTCAATAAACGGGAACAGATCTGTATTCTGCCATAGGAACAGATCTGTATTCAACGACATCCAAGTATTTGAGCACAAATAAAAAGGTTCAACATGATTTTCAGAATTCACTTTTAATAATTGCTTAGACTAAAATAATTTAAATAAATTAGAGTTTGCATGTAGTGGTGTGCATAAATGATATATGTCAGAGAGGTAGTTATTGTTGTGGTAGACGAAAATGCGAACACATTAGATGGTGTTCTCGTCAGCGGTTGAAGCAGCATCTGCCGGTGCAGCAATCGGTGCTGTCACCTCGGCAACAGGCGATTCTGTCATCGTAACTGGCTGCTCAGCCGGGACTGCCGCTACAGCTGTCTCAGCAATAGGCGCTGTTTCGTTTTTCTCAGCATTATTGCCAGCGATGGCAGATTCCAAATCGGTTTCAAGCGCTGTAACAGGTTCCTCCTCCTCATCGTCATCGCCAATTACTTGTTCGATCGTTTGCTGTATGAAATGCTCGAACAACTGGAAATATTGCAAAGCATTTGTGGCGACTTGTTCGGTTGGTATTTCGGTGGTCACTCTCTTGAGCGCGTTGCGGATCAGCACCAGAACTGATGATTTGCGTGAGGGCGCTGCAGTGGTTGCGGTGGGCGCTGCTTCTGTGCTGTCTGTTTCACTGGCGATTGGCTGAACAGCGACTTCTTCTTTTTCTGCTTGTTCGCTTGTAGCAACTTCTGGCTTTTCAGCGGTTTCAGCATCACGGCGGCGTCTTCTTAAAAACGAGTCATCGTCGTCATCGTCATCAGCGTTTTCCTCATCTTCATCGCTTTCTTCTTGTGATTCGGCATGTTGGTGTTGTTGCTGTTGCTGCACACTTTGCTGCGATTGTTCGGCATCATCCTCCTCATCATCTTCATCAGAATCTTCATTTGATGACTCTTCATTGGCTTGACGCGCGATCGGCTGTTCCATTTTTTCGTCAGCCGCGGCTAGCGCATGATGACCAATTGTCGCCGCACTGTTCTCATTGATAACGCACAAGAGAACAATGAAAGCTGGTGAGAAACAACAATGACTTTATTTGAACGCTTATTGCATTTGTGCATACATGGCTGCATGCTTAAATGCATATGTGTGCATACATGCATGAATAGGCTGATATGCAGTAAATTCACTCACCGATGCTGCACGTTAAGGTACGGAATAACATGTCTGTTGGGTTTGGTTTGGCTGGCTGGCTGGCTGATTCTGCGCTTTGCTTTGCTGTTGCTTGAGTGCGATTTGCTTTGAACTGTAGGTGTTCGATAACTGTTGAACTGTTTGCGATCTCTATGAGCGAATATACGTTGTAACATACGCTTTATATAGTAATCACCATAAATATGCATAAAAGCAAAAATGAAAGTAAAAGCGGTTTCATTTGTTGGCTTATGCGTTGGCCAACAATGGAACTGTCTCGTTCGGATCTTAACGCTTTTACCAAGAAATTTCTTTGCCTTCATTTGTTTGTTGTTATTCGGCAGTATTGTTGTTTGTTGTTGAATTGTTTTTGTTGTGTTTGAGTTTTATTTTTTTCTTCTTTAATTTTTTCCTTCGCACTGCTGCATTTATGTTGTATTTGTTGCTGGGTACATCGATTTGAACATGAAATTTGCATAATTTTTAGACTTAAATTAATTGGTTGTGGAATAATTAGGGAAATTTTTTTTAAATTAATGAACATCTTGATGAATTGAAATAACTATCATGAGCCGTATTTCAAGCTGACTGAATCTTCTCATCCAGCGCCAGCTGCGGTACACTGAGCGCAGCAAGAAATAGAGTAGATAAGCTGGTAACAACCTGCAAGAGAGTATTGTCGTCCTTAAATTAATAAAGAAACACTATAATACCAAATAGGTCGTACTAATCAGTAAGAGGTCACAGAAAGATATATTTCATCTTTCGCTGAAACCGAATTCTACAAGTTAAGGCATATTANAAAGGAAAGATATATTTCATCTTTCGTTGAAACCGAATTCTACAAGTTAAGGCATATTAAATTCCATTAAGGCGCGTAGAAACAAGAAAACAATTCCATTTGGACCAGCTCATTGTGTTAAGCATTATCTTAAGACATCTTGCAATACCTGTTTCACGCTGGAAGGCTTTGTCCTTTCTCTGCTACGAAAACCACCACTTGTTTGAGAACCAAACAGCTTACGCGTTGGCTCTCATCCGCTGGATTTAAGTTATTTTGACATAGATTTCATTTTGTCAGCCCACTGATTGATAAATTGACCATAAGCACAATTAGCGTATACGTCTTACATAGA
>JXOS01037942.1:0-10036 GCA_001015075.1 Cirrula hians
TTTGTTTTATTTTTGTAATTTTATTAAGGAAAAGTAATTTATATACTTTAATAAATAAAAAATAAAAATGTTGTTACTAATAGAAAAAGGAGAGGAGCAGCACTAAGAGAAGAAATTCAATTAGGTGACAAGAAATGTTTGCCTTCGATCTGGAAAATTGCAATGAGATGGAGGTGGAGTCTGATTATTGAATTTTGATATTATTGAATTTTGGCGTTTATAATTTTGACGTTGTTGGTATTTCATTTCAGTAAATATGGCATATACCATTTTATTTTAATTCAACCANGGTATATACCATTTTATTTGAATTCAACCAAATTTTTTGTACAACTAGCTTACTCCTATTAAAGATTTTAAAGGCAATGGAAAGTCTGCCCTGAAGCATATTGAGTTTCCTACACTGAAAGTGCTTATGCCAATGCTGATTATGCTTTGCACGTCTAGGCTTATATCAGCACCTTGAATATGCTATTAATGGTTCACAAAGTTAACAGTACCCGATGGCTAAGTCATACGTAATTCAAGCAACTAAAAGTGCCACACCCATTGCGTGCAAGCAGTTCGATTACAATTTAAGCATTTCGCTAGAACGCTTAATATCCCGTAGTAATCAAAACAATGTTTTATTGCCGGCTATCGCGCACTTCTCCAAATGCAAGTGACGACCGTAATAAAATTGTGCTGCTGCTAGTTGGCATTTCAAACATTTTCTGTTAGCCTTAAATGGGCTTTTCATTGTTCGGATGTTGTTGTTGTTGTTGTTGTTTGCATTAAACGAATTCAATGTGGCAGTAGAAATAGGCTGGCTGTTAATCAAGTTAAAAGTTAATGACAGCTAACATGATTTAATAGGCCACATTATCCACTCGTCGTCCATCAATGCGAAAGCCAACGAAGTAAATAAAATGAGAAAAATCCAAAAAATTAAAAAAAAAAAACATTTAATGAAAATTCCAATTAAAAAAAGCCTTAAATGCCACAGTAAAGTGACAGCACGAATTGCCATGTATTTTTTTTTTATATTTTTTTTTTACTGTTTTTGTTATCCATTTAATTTGAATTTGCTACAATGTTGCTTTGCTTGCTTTGTCCTTTTTTTATTTATGTATTCTTATTTTGTTTTTATTGTTTTTGGTTTTGCTTTTATTTTGCACTAAATTCATTAAAATTCCACTGGCATTTGTTGCTTTACAAAATGGTCATGATTTAATTATGGCATTAAAATCGCGTGCTGGCTTAAACGATTAAAATGTAATTCACTGCCTTGTTCCACTGTGTGTGTGTGTGCAAATGTAAATGCTCTACTTTTATTTTTCAACATTTTATGTGCGGCCGTATTTCATCCCGTTTTTTTTTTCTTAGTTTATTTTATTTATTTTTATTGCTGCTTTTTTTATTAGCCAAGGCGGCTGTTGAGTGCGATTGCCGCAGCTGCAAAGTTATGCTTAATTAAATTGTTGTTGTCCACCATAATGTGTCAGATTTTATTATGTTAATGGTCATGTTCGGTTGCTGCTGATGGATTTATTCAAATTACGTGATAAGATGCATACAATGTGTTGAAGTTTGTATGGAAATTAAATGCGATTGGCTTACTGGGCATCAACACGCGCTACCCCAACAAAAGCCAAACAAACAAAAAAAAAAAGAACAATTAAAACATTACAGCTTATGTTCAAAAACAGCCGCTCACTTGCAAAAGCTGTGTGTTGTTGTNCAATTAAAACATTATAGCTTATGTTCAAAAACAGCCGCTCAGTTGCAAAAGCTGTGTGTGTTGTTGTTATTAATAATCGCATTACAAGTGCATTGAACAACTTAAGTGGGCCAAACTGCCACACTTTTAGCTCCTGGCAAACACGCGCTTGCTGGCATTCATTGCTCATGCTTCTTCTTCGACAGCAGTTGCACTCGTTTTTAAATCAACATCATTTAAATTTTTTTGTTTTTCATTTTTTATTATTGGATCATTTGCATACGGGTTTGAGTGCTTAGTTTGCTGATAATTTATCATTTAACCGGAAAAGTAGCAAATTTATGTGCTTTCGCTGTTTGTTTACGCTTCGTCGAGTGTTGCCAAGTCAATTGTATAAATTACTTAAAGTTCAGTGGCGAGCCATTAGAGGGCGTGACGTTTGATAAAATGCGCATTGAATTAGTTGCAGCCACTCTTTTGCATCAACTCTAACCTTTTATGTATTTTTATTTATATATTTTATTTTTTATTTTGTATTTTTTTTTAAACAAGTGCTGCAGCAATTTAAGGGACTCATTTCCATACATTTTGCCGCTGATTTAACTTTGCCGAAACAACAAACAGCGTAGCCCGTTGTCCTGTTGGCCTGTCCACGACCCTTTGGGTAAACAATTAAAGCGGCTTCAGTGATAAGCGCATCCGACATTGTTGGTGGCTAACAAAAATCTTTCGATTTTTTGTTTTTACACTCACTGAGTTTGGGCTTAACATTTTGGTGCGTTCAGTAATTAAATTAATTTTATTTATTTATTTTTTGTTTTTTTTTTTGTTAACTTAATTATTCCGCTATTTGAGTCTTTTTAATGTTTAATTTAATTTTTTGTTTTTTGCTCCAACAAAAATGTTTTTAATTGCTTTCCATTTAATTTTGTAATTAAATTAATAAGTAAAGCGGAAAATGTTTGTCGAATTTTGTAGTGCTGTACGGCTCATTTTAGGCGCATTTCGTTTTTTCCTCTTTTTGTTTTTCTTTGTCAAGACGCAGTGACCTATATTAAATTTATTGTTGTTATTAGGCTTAAATGTTTATATACGAGCATTTGTTTTTTATTGCCACTCTTAAAAAAAAATAAATAAATAAATTTGCACAAATACATTTAAACAAAACAACAAAATTATGAAAAAAAGTTCATCATACGCAGTGTATGGCGATACATTTACAGATACAGCCAGATATTCTGTTAGAGACAAGTGGATAAAAATGACAAAGCGCAAATTGACGTCAAAGCAACTTTAACTTGAAACTTGAAATTTTTTGTTTATTTTTTGTACAATTTTGATAAATAAACAAGATCGCTTTATTAGTCGGGAAAAACCTACTACCTTATACCCATTCGTTTTTAATTTAAAAGAGCATCAAAATACTACAGGAGTATCAGCATGTTCCGTATAATAATTGGTGTTTCCTCGTTTATGTCAAATTAGGTATGAAACGCTTATGCGAAATACATAAAGTTATAGACTTATTTCACTGATATTGTTGAATAACATGGCAATTAAGTTAAAACGTCTTTGAAACAACCTTTGGAAGTAAATGTTCTGTGGGAGGTACTTGAAGGTTAAGACCGATTTAGCTTAAATTGAAGAATACGATAGCAACAACCAAAAAATTCTTCCATAACCAATTTCACGAGCTTGCATCGAAATATCCGGTTTTAATGCTAATTTCCATCAAATCGGGGGTAAACGTTGTATGAGGGGTACAACAAAATAGTCTCAAAAACTGCCTCTATACCAAAATTCAGTAGAATGCGATGACACACTTGGCTTTGAAGCGTATCTGCGTGAAATCGAGAGGAAATTATTTTTGGGATATATCCGAAGTTATTGACTGATTTTGCCCATTCACAAGGTTCATCTTACTTTTAAAAAATCGGTTCAAAAACCAATTTGAATCGAGGTGACAGACAGATAGAAATTGCTCAATCGTTTCATTTTTTCCTATTTATTGATTTATTTATTTATTTTTTTGATTTTATGTATAGAAACATAGAGTCAGAAACGATAATTATGTCTGACAAATTCAACACGTTAATCCACTTTTCTTCCTGGGAATTATCACAGCCTTTTAAAAATCAATAATTAATGTAAGTGTTTAGTTAAACGGCCATTTTAAAAAATTACTCTATTCAGCCGGTAAACGTTAACATTATATGGGGAAGTACAATTTATATTTAGGGAATTCGTAGCACATAAGTCAAAAACTTAAATCTGGCAGCATAGCCACAAAAATTGGCATTTTTTTAATTGTAAATATAAGCACAAAGCTGGTACGTCAACCAGTGCTATTTATTTATTTTTTTTTGCAGTGAGTTAATAATATCAGTTAGGAAAATTTTGAATACTCTTATTTTATACTTCAAAAATTACAACAATAAAAATTTTTTAAGTTGGACAATTTATAACTTATGTAGTCTGTTGTACCCGCCTTTTTTCGATCTCGTATTAATTTGATTTTTTTTTTATTATACATGCCGCCAATAAAATTGTAAAAGTTTGCATTAGTTTTGACGTTACGTTTGATACACTTACAATAAGTCATCGGAGAGCCATCAAAATAAGTACGGATATGATCAGCATCAATTCAGGAATCGTTCTAGCCATTCGTCCGTTCGTCTGCACGTCCGACAAGGGAAGGCCTTTAGGTAGATTATCGAAATTAAGATGACATATTTTATGGAAAAATGTTAAATCGAAGTTTGATTCTGGTTAAGATCTGACCAATTTTCCGGGCACTTCCAGAGCACCCATTTACTCAATATTGATATCTTAATGCTTCTGGAACCATAGGATTTGGTATTTTCCAATAAAATTTCGTAATTAGTTAGGTAATCATGGCATCCAAATTTTCTCAAAATGATTTTGAATAATTAACATCATTTTTACCTCTCTTGTATGACAGAATTAAAGGCTTTAATACGGAATTATCCACAGATATCATTTCAATTTTTTACATTTCAGAATTGAGTGAACATTAATGATGTATACCAAAAATGAGCAAGATTGGTTGAATACCAGAGGTACTTCGACTTCACCTATAACATCCCCATAGAGGTTCTCATTCAGAACTACCCGCAGAATATTATTAAATAGAAATAATTAATAATTCATAATAATTAATATTTAAATATATTCAATGAGTATACCAAAAATGAGCAAGATTGATTGCAACCCAGAAGTACTTCCAATACACCTAGGTGTTCAGAAAAGATGGCTAGAAGAAGAGAATAGAAACATTATTCTAAGTATTTCGGAAGCGACGTGAATTTTTGGCTTAAGCCCATTTCAACATTCATCTTTGTTTTAATTTTTTTATTGTTTTGGATACGAAAGCTCTAAAATGCTGCCTATTCTATTACAAGGTTGGCTTCTTTGAATTTTGAATTTTTTTATATGTAAATCGATTTTGTCTTTTTTTTTTTGGTTAATGAATTTATTGTTTGTTTATGTTTTGTTGTTGAGATGTATGTAGCTGGCATTATTTGCCTTATGTGATACCAAAGCAGTCAATTTAGATTCACTATTCCACTTGACTGACTTTACAAATGTGACGTTTGCACAGTATGTGAACCATGCTGCATGTAACGCTACTGGGTCATCAAAACTCAATAAAGAGTATTTAAGATTTTAAGAAAAATTCTTATTTTAAAATTTATACAAAAATATAAGAATTTTTTTTAATTGCTGCGCCAAAAGCTAAACGACTGAGTTCCCTTTAAATGCCTAAATAAACAACTACACAAACNATAATTGCTGCGCCAAAAGCAAAACGACTGAGTTCGCTTTAAATGCCTAAATAAACAACTACACAAACGCATGATTTTACCTAAACAATGAAAAATATTAAAATCCAATAAAAAAGCATCACAATAGCGAAATATTTAAAATAGCAGCAATAAGCTGGATAAAAAATTGACAAAAGTGGAAAATTTTGAAAACTGTGATTTATATATTTTTCAAATATTTTGTATGCTTTTGTATGCTACAGCACTTTTTTAGTTGCCTGTAATATGCTGCTGCGTTTCAAAATAGCTGCAATAACAACAACGATAAAAAGGGCCAAAGGGCGACAATAACAGCAACAGCGACTTAAATTATTTGTCTTGCGGACTATTGCGCTTGTTCGCTTTCCATAGCGTTTCTAGTTTGTTTGCATTACTTCAATACTTCCTAATTTTTAAAACACATTTTTTAAGGCAAAGTTTAAAAAAAGCTTAATAAAATCCAAAATCAAAATCTCTGAAAAATAAGCAAATATTTTGGTGCCGCTGTAAGTGGAAAAATAGTGAACGTATTTGTCTCCATGGAGCTATTATTGTTGCTATCGTTATTGGCATCGGACTCAGATTGACTGGAATTTCTATTTTTGGCAACTCAAATGTACTTTCTGTCAATGATAAATGTCTTCTCCAGGAATTAAAAAGTAAACAACATTGAAAATAAAAAAAAGAGAGTTACAGTTGGCTCAAGACGACAGATACACATCATTTTTAAATTGTTAAGCGCAGCGAAGGCACAAAATCCTGAAATCAAAACAATTTTTTTTTTCTTATAAAAGTCACCAATGAAATTGGGGAAGTGTATATTTGTTTTGACGGTACGTGTGTAACACACAGTACGAGTGATCTGAGACAAAATTTAAACCGATCTGATCTATACCGATTGATCTAGCCAAGTCCGTCGGTCCGTAAGTAAAAACTAGATAGAAGCAATTGAGCTAGACTTACGAAATTCGGCACACATATTTGAGAAATGTAGATCAATGTTTGAATTTGGTTAAGATGCGACCAATATTTGGGGTACCTCCAGTACACCTATTAACAACATTCTACTGAAGCCGTAAATGTTGTTTGTTCGCAATGCATTTATCGTCATTAGACGATCTACGTGCGTTCCAAAAATGATCGTGTTTGAATCAAAATCAGATGTATCTCCATTACACTTATATGGACCCAATAAGGTTTAAGAATAATGTATGCATTTAGTTAACCATAAATGGGCAAGATTGGTTGAAATTCAGAGGTACTTCCAGTCCATCGATGTGATCTCAAAATTGGGTTTTGGCTAGACAAATTTATCAAGTTCAAAGAAATTATATTATTTAGTTCTCATCGATCGAGATCGTAAATAATCAATATGTGTAATAAAAATGCACATGATCGGATGAAATTTAAAGACCTCCAACGCACCTTTGTAGTCCGAGAAAAATGTTCTGAAATTTTGTTCAATTTCATTGATGTGTTGGCACAAAGCACCATAAAATCCTTTGAATCTTCTTCATTTTGGCCCATTCTTTGCAGAAAAAAAATTATTACATATTTTAAGAATGCTTTTTTATTTAAATACGTTAAGTTTTGTTGCTCATTTTGTTTAAAATAGTCATTTCGGACCTGGAAGATGTTCTAGTGTTACCACATATTGTCATGGAATCATGCCCATTTTTGACTTAAGCTTTCATCACAGATGCCTTAATTGATTTAATTGCCCCTGTCGGTTTTTGTGGCTGGTTCTGCAGCAAATCCTGGGATGCTTCTGATATTCATGCGATCCCAGCCAATTTTGGTGTACGCATTGATTCTTTTTTTGTTATGATAAAATGAATTAAAATTATTTGTTGATTGTGGGTAATTTTCCTGAAGACCTCCTGTTTTGCGAAGGCAATGGTTTTTGCACACGGTTGCGAAATGCACACAACTCGAGTGATAAATTTAAACTGATTTTACATTTTATTAAATTTTGATATGTTGCTAAGAACAAACTAGATTTGCTTGATCATACGATTGTCCCGTTAGGACATAGCAATGACAAAACTATGTACGATGAAAGTCCGTGTTAAAATCTTAGCCATACGCACAATAATAATTTCATATATGCTAGATGTTATAAAACTGATTGTTAAATGATAAAGCAAAGAATGTGATAATTACAGAATATATCGTTACAAAATGATGTGTTAAGTATGTTATGTTAATTGAAATTAGTAATAATGCTAAAAGGAGAGCGGTTAAAATTTGAATTTACTGCATTTCCAAACACCCCCTATTGAGACTATATAGATTTACTGGCGGACACTCTGATTTTGATTCAAGCAAGCTTCTTTTTTGAACACGTTTAGATCTTATTTCTTGACAGCTATTTAAGAAATTTTAAAGAAAAAGGTGAAGTATTAAGGTGAAGTATTATTAACCACTTCTTAGGTTTGCTGAATATTTTACATTTCTTAACATAATTCAAATTACGATATAATATTTCTTTATAGCATATGTGTGCTAAATCTCGTAAGCCTTGCATAATTCCTTCATTGTAGTTTTTGCTGACCGACGGAAGGAGAAGACTTGACCAATTNCATAATTCCTTCATTGTAGTTTTTGCTGACCGACGGAAGGAGAAGACTTGACCAATTCCTGTTGTAATGTTGGTCCTAATGGTATATATTTTATCCTGAGACCTGAGGTCACTTGTGCTGCGTGCAACAAACGTTAGACAAAAACAAAAATATACACTGTTAATTGGTCATTTGTAATAAAATAATATTGTTTTGAAAGGCAGAGAGGTATATTGTAATTGATATTTGCTGTATAGAATGCTTGAAAAGAAGACGAAAGGATGAAAAACTGTACTAGTAGTAGTAGCGGTGTATTTTTCTCCGACCATCTTTGCATGAAAAAATCGTCAAAAAGTGTTTTTAGGTAACTTTCGTACGATAGTTAGGATAAGCCAGGAGTTCAATCACGGGTTGCGTATGAGAGAGTTCCTCCTGATTTCATTTATTTTATAAAATGCTACACAAACTTATAAAGAAACTATTTTTGGGTCGTTGCTATAACATTTTACTATTTGAGCGAAATCATGGCATAATTTTGGGTACACCCCATAGTTGTGTTACCCCCAATTTCAGTTGAATAAGAACAATAGCGAGTGTTATAGAATTTTGAGGGCAATATATTGATGGTATCATAAAATTCTCCAGTATGAGCGAATTTGATTATAATTATTTGAATTGAATTAACATTTCAAAAACAATTATTTGAATTGAATTAACATAAACAAAACGACGTCTTGGGTCGAAGAAATTTTTTTGAACTGATAATATGTGATATTTGACAATATAAGGTTAACAAAGCTTGTTATTGAGACAAAAATATTAACATTTTATTTTATATAAATATGTTTGTCTCTATGTATATACAAGGGACGCTCTGCCAGAAAGTATTTGGAATGGGCAGACGATGGAGTATTTCGTTCAAACAAATTTGGGGATTCAAAATTCAAAATAACCAGCACACGAAAATCCATTTTGTTTATTAGATGTGAATGTTTTTTTGTACATCATTCTACTTGCACTAGTTTTTGTAAATGGAATTACCGTTTACCGCATCATGAGTCTGAGTAGACTATATGCATCAGTTTGGAATTTATCGCCTGTAAAAGCGTTACGGCTTTTATCAAATTTGCAGTCGTAAGCGTTCATGAGCGCATAATTCTTGCTGTGTCTGCACTTTGAGTTCAGTGAACTTACCTCAGATGCGTTGCATAAAACCAATAATTATTTTATTTTTTTTTAATACTAATAATAAAGAGCATTAAAGTCCTTATGATGAGCAATTTTTTTTTTTTGCTAGGTTTGCTTTCTTTCTTAATGCAATTTGCAAATGCTTTTGCAAATTTTTTCACTCACTCCGACTTCGAACGCGAAATTTGAATTTCTTTGCTGCTTTTTTTTCGATATATTCTTGCTGACTTTTCTCTGCAGCATTTTTTTTTTTTTAATATTTAAATATTTTATTATCGCTTTGGAGATTTTTCAATTGAATACTTTCAATTCACAATGCCAAACATTTATTTACAATTTGCGCTGTGACGCTGTGGAACAGCCTTTTCCATGTCGTCAAATAACTTTTCTAGCTTATAAAAGAAAATAAATAAAAAACAACAACAAAAAGGAGCAGCAGCAAAAACTAAAGCAGTTATAGATAAAGACATTCAAAAGACATCAACTAAGTGGAGACAATTGAAAAAGTTCCTAGCAAACGTTTTGCACTTCGCGCTATTTCCGTTGGCGGCATGGTCTTAAACCACCGAAGTTAATTTAGAGAGCGTCGCATACGCAGCGATTTAAGAGTTATCAAAGGAGATAGGCAAAATTTACATGAATTCAATTAAAATCTATGCTTGCTTAGCCAAAGAAAGTTTTCGAATATGTCTAGAGCACTTTTTCGTACTCTGCGAGCCCACGGACCTTCAACTAGGCGTATGAGGTCGCAAGGTGGCAAGGTC
>JXOS01037955.1:0-16044 GCA_001015075.1 Cirrula hians
GCATCCGTCCGTCCGTAAGCAAAGCAAATAATGAAACATTTGACCTAGACTTATGAAATTCTAGGGAAAAATGTTAGAACGAATTTTGAATTTGGTTAAGATCCAACCAATATTTCGGGTACCTCCTGTAAACCTTTTAACTCATATTGAGGCCATAACTTTGGTGGAGCCAGAAGAAATGGTATTTTGCAATGCAATTTCGTTTTTTTATTTTTTATTTTCATAACATCTAAGTGTGTTCCAAAAATGGTGGGGAATGAATAAAAATCAGAGGAAGCTCTAGTACTCCTATATGGTCACAAAAGAGATTTTAGTTCAGAACAACCCACAACTATAATTAAAATTATATAAAAATTCTGAATTGAGTGAACATAAATATATTCAATAAGTGTACCAAAAATGAGCAGCATGGGATGAAATGCAGAGGTGGCTCCAGTAGACTTGTCAGGTCCTTAAAGAAAAATTTAGCCAAATTTGGCCAGAAAAATTTATTAATTCCAACGAAATTTTATTATTAAGCTATCATTATTAATGTGTGTATCAAAAATGTACAAGATTGGATGAAACACACAGATACCTCCAATACACCAATCTGGTCCGAAAAGGGGGTATTGAGCAAACAGAACACGAGTGAACGTAACAATTACTATATATATTGTGGGAGCGACGTGTATCGCACTGCTGACTTTAGCCGACATTTTTCATTATAACTGTTTAGGCCAGGCAGCCTTTAGTCAAAGCCGCACGCACTTGTATTTAACAAAGTAGCAATGTACGAAGTGAGTACCGCCTCTAAGTACGTGCTCATTTAAATTGGTTAAACCGTTTGTTGCTGCTGGGTAAACAGTTGAATTCGTTTTATATGGGCTTGCGGTNGCTGTTGGGTAAACAGTTGAATTCGTTTTATATGGGCTTGCGGTCTTTGGTGATTTGAACTGGGCTTCGCATGCTCGTAAGTTTTACTGCCCCGTTGTATTTGTACATTGTGTAGGTGGTATTTTTACTTAAATGTAGTTTGGTTGCTTTGACGCCATATAGTCAGTACGTGCTTAAATTTAAAATTTTGAGTTTGAATATTTTATATATTTGTGTAGTACGTTTGTTGGTGGGTATTGTTTATTATTTCAAAATATGATTTTATTTGAATTTAATATTTGAGGATGTTTTGTAATACATGTAACATGAATATGTATTTATTGCCAATTTTGGGCATGTGCGTTTCGTTTGGTCTCGCAAATCACATACAGAATTAACAAAAAGGCTACTGTCTGCTTAGACCAACAGTCCGTCAGATTCACGTCAATTCCAATTTATTCTGTATAGAGAACTGAGGTAACGCAAAGGTTCAGCTTGAAATTCGAAGAAAAAAAATTTTTTTTTAATAAAACACATTTAATTGTATATGGTAAGTACCACTACTTTCTTCCCATTATTGGAACATACGTTGGAACTATAAATGTCTATAAAATAATGAAATAGACTTTTTTTAATGCTTGTGGCTAATTTTGATTTAAAACCTCTTTTCGGACCAAATTGGTGTACTTCTAATTTTCATCCAATTTAGCCTATTTTTGGTACATACATTTACAATATTAATGTCCACATACGTTGGAACTAAAAATGTCTATAAAATAATGAAATCGAATTTAATTAATGTTTGTGGCTAATTTTTGNTACATACGACATACGACATCCGAATTTAATTAATGTTTGTGGCTAATTTTTGCTTTAACCTATTGCTTTTTTTCGGAACACTTATTGGAGCCACTGATTTCACAAATTCCAGATGCTAAGTGTATAAAAATAGAGATTTAAAAAATTAATAAGAAAGTTATTTATGAAGTATTAAAAATTTTAGTATTCCAAATTCAGAAATAGTACTCAGAGAAAATTTCAAATCAGCTTGAGCTTAATTTAGAAACTCACCCATTGAACCACAATGTTGATTACTATTTTGTTAATACTTTAAGTCATATGCTCATAGTCAAGTAATAAATACTGATACCCAACTGAACGAAATTTATGCAACACTGGTGGGTCATAGAAAATTGTATTGTGTAGTTGGCTAACTAAAATACAACATGGGAAAACGTGTTTTTTAGGCGTTTCCGACTGCTTGGAATACGTCGCATGTTAATGTAATTTGTTGTGACGTTCGTTGAAAATACTGGACTACGAAACTGTCAAAAATACGCCTGCCTGCTCACTGTGAGAACTCCAGAAGCTGTCAGTAATGAAAAAATACAAAATCTCGTCGCACGAAATGCAAATTCTGTAGAAATTCATGATCCCCATTATCAAAAAAGGTTTGGGATTCAGCGAGTAGTAGTGACCCACACAAGCATTGAAACAAAACCAGAAGCGAAAAAACAGATGCGTGCAAAAGCCTATAGATAAATTCTGTTAACTTAGCAGAAAACCTTCACTGTTGAATGCTGCTTCAATAAACAGTACGATCATCTGTATGCTTCGTCATCCAGCGGAGCATTCCAATTTATCCCGTGTGTTCAACCACCACGTAATAGAATGATGGGGAGTATCAGAAGTAAGCTTTCTATAGAAGGTACCCGAAGCTATGGACTGGGTTTTTTTTNAGTAACAATTGCCACTCTCTTAATTATGCTATATTCTTCCAAAAAACGAATGAAAACATCGAAAAGGTATATAACTCCACTGTGAGGAACCCCTTTCAAAGCCTGTTATCCAATTAGTATTCACCAGAAAACCGTGCACTTCTAAACAAGATTCTGCTAGTTGATTAGGTAGAAGCGATTGAAGTCAGGCTCAAATACAACGTTCCGGACTTCATACCACTGATTTATTGCCTTTTCAGATCTGAATCTATTACAAAACGACATGTCGGTATGGCTCGCTTTAATCGATCCCTACATATTAAGTCTTTGAAAGCCCTTCTTTGAACAGTATACAATTTCCCCATGAATGGCGTTCGGTGAATGGCCACATTATCTCAAGTCATGCTGGAAGGGAAACGAGTCGAATAAGGTCTTCCATTTGTAGCCATTAAATTACCAAATAAAAACAACAATAAAAACTTATTTCAAATATTCAACTGTTTCTTGCCGTCGATTTCTCTGATCAGTAGTATTTAAGACATGACAGACTTTGTAAGTCATTATTGGTTATTTAAAAATCTTAATAAACTAACTGAACTTTAAAATAAAATATAATTTCTCTTATATTATGCAGATTAAAGCATGCGCGTCTCATAAGCCCTAGACATAGGGTTTTTTGAGAATGTGCAACTTTTCTTAATGTGAGGTATATTGATAAAATAAACAAAATGCGACCAAGCGATCAATATCTATGAACAAGGTAACTCGAGAGCAGGATTAATGAAATTTGTTTTTTAACAGACTTTGTAAAAAGTGAGCTGGTGAATACAATCGCTCGATAACTTTGGGTACCTGCCATGGAGTTAAATCCCCAAATTTAATCAAATACGAATTATAACTTTTTTCCGTGATACATAAAATTTTGTATAGAATTACACATTTCTAAGATCTCACCAAAATGAGTGTCAACGACAAACAATTTTCAATATTATATAGAATTTTGGGAGAGCTAAGTTTTCCACGTTTTGCAATAAGCATTTGATTTTCGGTTTTAATAAATTACTCGACCCATTTCATTTATTAACCAAAAATTTACCATGCCATCATGCATGGGTTACCTAACTAGTACTACCACAATCCCACACATAAAAAACTTTTGATTTTTGAATTTGATATTTAAACATTTTTCCCCTTAAAAAATTAGTTGAAATACTCCGGAACCACTGACCAATAAAAATTTTAATTATAAGTTTTTTATTTTTTGTGATTTATAATATTTCCTATATTTTATATGTATATAATATGAATTCGCTGCATCATAAAATCATCATGGCAAAAATGAAAAAATATAACAGCATAATTGAGCATAAAAGGATATATGTTTATAAAACAATGAATGATTATTATGCAGTTGTCTGTGACCGATTATTTCAGCAATCTTGATTTTTAATGATTAATGCTTATGTAATAAAAATAAATTTAAATTTTACTAAAAGTATAAGTGCTGTTAAAAAAAAAAAAAAACAAAATGAGTTAGAATATATTTTAGGAATCATGGGACTGAATGTTTTCCACTCATGTCCATTATATTTTAATGCACGATATTGCCGTCAGCTTAATTAATAGTTTTTAATTTCATTTCTATTTCCCAGTATAACTTCCGTAACAAAACCAGAAATACACAATAGTGGGTTCAAACGCCTACGTAATTCTACCAGAAATTCATTTCATAGGATAATCAAATATATAAATAGTTGAATTATTTAATTAAAATCTCAGGTAAAAAGCCAATGCAATGTACCCCAAAATAATTGGCTTTTTTCGCTCATGTCGTAGAATATTATGGGAATAACGTTAAAATGTCTTAGTACCAAATATCAGTAGCAAGCGATGGAAAACCTGGCTTTTAAGCTAATTTGGGAAAAATCAGAAGTAAGCTTTCTATAGGAGGTACCCGAAGCTATGGACTGGGTTTTTTTTTGCATTTGACAATAATATGGGAATAAGCCATAAGCCATAGTGATATTTACTGAAACACATATATTTACAGATTTCCGTAAAATTGGCAATAAGCGCCCTGTGGGCGGTTTAGCGTTATGACCCGTATTTTATTACTAGTTCATGGGCAGATGGAAAACCGACAGATAGACGGTGAGACGAATAACGGTATTTTGCACTATTTTTTAATTCTATGAATATATCTTCAAGAAAAATTATATCGGCAATGATAATTTCTATGGATTACAAACTTTGCACAAACCCATAATACTGCTAGTCTATGACTGATGGGAATATATATAATTGATTTTCTTGATACTTTGGAATTAATCTGAGTAAATCCTTTATTTTCATGACATCGGGGTACTGGAGACAGCTGTGTTTTCCCGAACCATACCCATTAGTACTTATCTAATTACTAAAATCAGTGATGTATATTGGTTTTTGTGATGAAATATGAAATTTCATTATCTTTTAATGTGTTTGAGGGTCAATTGGCCCAAACTATATGCTTTGTCTACATGGGCGTACTGAGGATACAACTTAGTTTAAATCGCCCCCTCAAAATTTTTATTAATGTTATCCTATACCTCAATTTTTATAAAGATATGATAGCTTATGTACCTTATTCGGAACAAAAACCTATATTTGGTCTACATAGATATATAGTGGGTACCATCCAACTGGTAAAGCCGATCATCTCGATATATATTTTAAAAGCACTTGGATTACACATTCAGCGTATGGAATAAAGCAATTTACATTTGACATTAAATTGGACACGTGTATAAAAAGTGAGTTTATATCAAGTAATGCGCCAGAAATGAAATATGCAAAAAAATTCGCTAAAAACAAAAAATATGAGAAAACATGTTCAGCGTTGCACAAAGATCTCATTGCAGTTTTTCACATCATGGTTCGAATGCTACACACTCAGAGCAAACATACGATTGTGAGTCACGTACATTGGCTAATTTTAACAAGAAAATGCAAATTAAATTATGAAAATTTCCTTTAAAACGCAATTTCTCTAGTTGGCACACTTAAATACCAAAGAATAAAAAAGAGAAAACATAAAAATAAAATAAATAAATAATATCAAACAAAAATGAATGAGTGTTTAAAATTATCTAAAATTTTTGTTTTTGTGTTGATAATAAATAATATCAAAGAAAAGAACATTTGTTGGCCAACAATTTTTAAAATCAAATCTATAATTTAATATTATTGAGCGGGAATGAATAACATTTTGCAGCTATGAAAATATTTGCGAAAATATTTTTGTCAAAAATCTTTCCGAAGTATGTTCCGGGAAAATAAGAGTTGTAATTTTTGCGATAACTTGGTGCTAAAATTAAGAATACTGTGTAAATCATATTAAACGAATTCGACTATACGGTTACATATTCTAATTCCATTGTAAATTATCTTAATTATTTTTTCAGTACTTATATGTTCAATATAAGAGCGTCGGATTGGTACAAAAATAAATAAATAAATAAAATAAAAAATTTAAAAGCATTTTTAGTACGCTGCGTCAGATCTTAATAGAAATATTGAACAATAATTAAAGTCCTTCCCCTTAACTTAAACCAAATAATATTTGCCATGTTGAATGCAAATCACTTGGGCTTTTCTGGTTTTGAGCCCGTGGCTTTTTAGAAAATATACATCAATCGCTTATTGCGAAGGTTGTCGAGAAAAAAAGATACTTTATCAACTTTGCGAAGATGTGTGCCTCAAGCAAACCATTTGGGTCCATTATTATTCTACCTATTCATCAATGACCTTCCTACCGCTACTATTCACTTCAATAATTTGATGTTTGTGGTTGTTGTTCAATTGTTTGTCCCTCTTAAACAACCCTCCTCAACTGTTCTATGGTGAGATGATCTGAATCCTCTTAATGAAGGGTGTAATAAAACTGTTTGCATCTTAATTACTCAAAGACCAACGTCATGTGGTTAACCGAAGGTAAATTGGTTCATAATTCTTATAATATTGGAACTAATGCTCTCGATAGGGGCCATTTATTTAAAGAACTGGGGATAATTCTAGATTTCAATGCTCCGTTCTATTGAACATATAACTCTTAGGGTTAAAAAAAGTTATACTGTCTAAGCATTTATTAAACGATTGCCCAAAAAATGTAATGACCCATTTACTACCAAGTGGTTGCTCACGTCTCATGTCAGCTGGATCTTCGAAAATGGTTCTACGTAAAGGGTAGTTCAACAGAGATTCGTATTTGCCTCTGTAAGATCAAAGACACTATTTTTAGACAGGCTCTAGAAGAATATTTTTTTTTCATGTATTTGAAAAGAGAAAATGCTCAATAAAGTATGAAGTAGTTAATTTGAAGGGTTTGCTATTGGGCGAGTACTTGCAGTTATGCCATGATTATGACATCACTTACTAATTTAATAAATCAACCTCCAATATAGTAGTAATCGAGTTATCTTGATCACACACGGATGGACGGACAAAATGACAGACATACATCAGGACATCCCCCAATTATATTTTTTTTCGAGTCTTTGAGTATGTATCTTCAAACAAAAAGAAGTTTAACCCCATCCATTAATTTTCAGTCTTCAACTCGTAGTGAGAAATAACTATTCCTAAATAAAAGAACGTCAACCCAATATTATGTCATATTCAATAAAGCAATTGAGTCCAAATGAACTAAGAACCATCGATTTTGAAAAATAGGCAAGATCAGGCATTCCTATACTCGTTATTAATCGAAATTAAATGAAAATTTAATTTAAAAAATTAATAAGGTTTTAAAAATTTCTCTAAGTCTATTAGATTATGTTAAAGATAGGGATAGCGAAAAAGCTGCATATTTAAGATGTTCCTCAGAGAAAATCCATTGATGCTGTTGAGACAACCATCTCGAAAATTTTACAGTAAACGCCAAAATTCTATATTGATATGGTAACTGGAATAGCATAAGAAATTTTTAAAATATCGAGAGTAAAGTGAAATGAATAAACCATTTTCTACAATGTTTAAACTACTGTTTCCCAAGAAATGTTCTACATATTACGTACTTCCCGTTCCCAGCGTCCTACCTCGGTAATCGTACAACTGCTTTCAAACAACCTACCACTTATTAATAATTTTTAGTTAAGATTTTTAAAAATCGTTTAAATTCATGGATTCTGAGTTTCTTTGAGTTACTTTATTTTGATTTGTGTTTCAAACATTATTGCAATTGTGAATGAAGCTAATAAATATAAACGCTAGGACACACATATTTGACAAGAAGAAAAAAAATGCTTTGGAGTGCCGAAATATATAAACATTGTAAATAAACTCTGTGGGTCTGGATAATGCATTTTTTTAAAGGCCTGACAATTCAATGAAAAGATATAAGTCTTTTTTGAAAGGCTTAGCCAATTTTAAAAATACTATTCTGATAGCAATCAAAAACGGTGAACTTCGTCAACACTATAAGAATATTCATTGTCTTTAACTTCCCGACTCTTCTTGTCTCTCTAACTCTACGTTTGACAATTCGACAATGTAATATAAAAACGCTTATTCTTTTTTAAAATTATATTCCTTCAGGATCAATACACCATTGTGTTCGCACAAATAATTTGGCATACAAGTTTTTCCATTCTTTTTGAGAAGCATCAAAAATATGTTTTCGAACACTTCTACTGTTTCTTCAAAAACAAGAAGATATTATTAGGCTTGAAATAAAGACTGCACGGAGGATGAGTGAATGGTTAAATTTATTGACTGCTCAAAAATAAACCATTTTGACAAAAATACACCAGTTTGACTGTATAAGAGTTCACATAGTCAATCAGATCGATAATGATGCAATTTTAGCGGATGGTTGTACGAATTTCGCCGAAGTTTTTTGGCATACCAATAGTCGTGTACCTTTCAGAATTCAGAGTGTAGTACTCAGTATTTATCGTCATTGAAGCGGAACAGTGGAGACATGACTTCTTCGGCTATAGAAACAGGCTAACATTTTTCTCGCAGAGCTGCGTATGCGAAAAACATTAAACCCATTTGACACTTCTTGGAATATTTAATGCTGTTTTGTTTCCAGTTTATTTGCATGTATCCATGATTCGTACAGTGACATGATTTTATATATTTTCTTAACGATTTTACCAATCAACCAACATTTTTTGAGCGATTGATAAATTACTATCTCAGCTAACAAAAACGGGTTTTTGAGCATATCCACGGAATTAATAATCGCTCGAACTACGGCAACGTTTGAATTCACTTTACCTTCGATATACCATGCTTTGTGATGGTGTTTCAGCGCGATACAAGGAACTTAGTTCATGGACTCCTTTTCGTTGAGATAATCTACGTCGAAAAATGTGAAAAATAATCCACAATAACCTGCTTTTCAAATATCCATACTGTGGTCAAATTGATTAACATAATAATAAGTGTATATTTTTTATCTCCATGAATTGGTTAAAAGTTATTTAGTAGTTTAGCTAAATATAAACAACAAATTGTTTCCTTAAATCATTGTTAACAAATACAAATAGCATTTCTTATTTGTTATTTTTTTCTCGTTTTCAATTCTTACCTTAATTAATTCAGGAATTTCTAAATTTTAAAAGTTTAAATATACATCACCAATGAATTTAGTAGAGTGTGTATTGGTTTTGGTCAAAATATATACCGCTACGATTACAATAACGACAGGAGTTGAGCTAGCAATATCCGTCCGGCCAACCGTCCGGATGCAAGCAAAAACTAGACAAAAGGACCTTATCTAGATTTGCGAAATTTGGCACACACAGTCAAAAACACATATGGAAAAATTATCAAAAACCAACCATTATTTCGTGTACCTTCAGTATACTTCTTTACTCAAAATTCGGCCCTGAGGTAAACTGCAGCTGTAAGATATCTAAGATTTGGGTAGTTATATATCTAAATTAACTATAATCCTCAATTATAATAAACGAAAATTCATAAATGAGTAGACAAAAATTTTATTAATGTCTGTACCACAAATGCATATGATTGGATGTATATCAGGAATATGTGGGCCGAAAAATGGGTTTAAAGAATTTTGGCCAAAAACATAATAAATAAAGTGGATGAAAATATAATCCATGTATGTTACAAATATGTTTCATCAATTGAAAATTTTCCTCCGTTGCGTCTTTTCTGTCGATAAAAAGTGTTTTTCAATAAAAAAAAAAATAAATTGTTTAATTATTTCAAGCCATTCATTTTATCAAATCTGTTTATTTAAATATTTCAAAGCGCCGTCTATTGCAGCCTAAGCCGACTGTTATTTTCTTACTTGTTTTTAATTATTCATTTTATTAATTTTTCATAATTTTACAAAATTACTCTTTATTTTATTTTAATTTTTTTTTTTTTGGCTCACAATTAAATCTGTATACGTTGCAAAAGAGCTGTTTTCTTGAAGGAAAATAATTTTTAAATGTCTCTGCTAATATTTTGTTTTATTCTTATTTTCTATACATTTAGCTTCTAGTAATTAAAAAATTAAATTTTTTGTTTAATTAAATAAATAAATAATTAACGTAAAAATTGAATATGAAATTAATTGAAAAATTGGAACGTAGATAGTGTGTTATCTCTTTCGCAATTGCCCGATTTTTATATACGAAAACCAAATAATACTTCTGAACAAAGTTGTGTATTCAAAACTCATAATTTCGCTCGTTTTCTTCTAGCATAGCATAGCAAATCAAAAATCAGCAGCATGTTTTCAAAATTAATTGCGATTGAATTTAAATGCACGGGCGCACATGACGTATGAGCAATAGTAATCAAAAACATAGTTTTAATGTGAAAAAGCACTTTGGCTTTAATTAGCACAAATAATAAGTAAACCGTACTGATGGAATTATTGAAGAATTTCCATTTTGATTTTAAATACTTAAGATGCTTGTCAACAGTGCAATTTCGGCAAGCAATTAGAACATTTAAGAATTTAAAATTTCAACAATGATTAGCATTTGGCATAGCCTTTATTAAGATAATAATGAAATTATTATTATTATAATAATTTTATTTTGTAAGGCAAAATTTGCTCAGCATACAAATATGAACACCCACGCCTCAACACCAGCAATGCATATTTCTTTGCCAATGAAATATCAGACATTCAACAACAACCTAACAGCGAGCGATGACTTGAACTAAAACGACGACGCTTGTCATAACAAATTTCTAGTTCCTAACTTGCTGTAGCAGCAAACTGTTTTAATTCAATTTGTTTTAGTTTTTTATGTCAAATTACATTATACGTTTATTATGTCGAAAAAAATACACACAATGAACATCTAAATCCAAAATAAATCTTTTTCAAAAATAGCAAATGTTGATGTCATAATGTCTGACGGTTTTTGTGTCGCACTAGCGGTAACTAAACTAATGTCTCATAAATAAAGTTGGGTGGCACATATTCCCAAGCGCACATGCTGCCTACCACATACGCACAAACACAAAACACATTTAAGCTGTTAACCTTAACAATTTTGTTTTAAATTTTTCTTTGATTTTCTTTTCAAAATATTGTGCCAAATCAAAACAAACGCAAGCGCCGAGATAATCGTTGACTTTAAGCAAAATATTTTTGAATTTTCCGCTCTGCTTCTAATAAAANTATAATCGTTGACTTTAAGCAAAATGTTTTTGAATTTTCCGCTCTGCTTCTAATAAAATATGCAGCACAATTAAAGCATTTAATGTTTTTTGCATTTGTTGTGATTAATTTTTTAAAAATTTTGTTTTTATTTTTGCAGACAAAGCCAATTGTGGGATTTGTTTGACGTTGCAAACCGTGCGCATAAATAAAAATACGTTGAGGCAGGGCAATGCAGCCATAGATTATTTCATTGTCACAAAATGCTCTTTTTTAATAAACTAAACAATTAAGTTTAGCTTTAATTTCTACATACTATAGCTTAATATAAGCACCCACGGCTAACTTCATATGGGCTAGACAGGATGCTCGGTAGCTTTGCTTGACTTGACATTAACGAACTGTTAACATGTGGGATTATGAAACAAATCATGTAAATGTTATTCAATCATATTTTAAAGCCATAAATGTCAAAGCCATCTTGAAGAGGAATCCATTATTTTATTTTTTTTTTAATGTATTTAATTATAATCAGGGAATGTAATTTTCATCACTTAAAGCGAGTAGTCAACTGTTAGTCTAGTGGGTAGAACGTTTGCTCAGTAGTCGCAGGTACTAAGTTCCAATCTTGGTCACAGCATAATGATTGCCCATTGAAACGTAGGCCTATAGTACCATCCTTGTTCTACATATTCTTGTTGTTGGATTATTATCTTATATATCCACCTTTGTTCTTTAACTATTTATTCATTTGTTTTTTGTCCTAAACAAGAAAACAAGTAAGAAGGTAACAGTCGGCTAAGGTCTTACAATATTTAAAATTGTTGTTGTGTTCAAAAATCTCTTATACCGTCCATTCGGACTGGAGGTCCCTCAAATTTTTATTCAATCTTGTCCGTTTTTTTGTTTTTTTTTTTTTTGTTTTGGGACATTCGCAAAACTTAGATCTAACATATTTTAATAGATTATGTGTTCCAAGCCCAAAGTGTTCTATTTAGAACTTTATGACGGACGGAGAGATAAACGTATGACCAAGACCAATATACAATTTGTCAATTTCATTGGCGACGTGTATTAGAAGATATATGTAATAGTTCATCTGCACTTACCACTTAAATGCCATCAGTCATTGCATAGAATTTCTCAGACAATTAATTTTATTTTGATTACTTATATACAAATATTATATTTCATACACATCAGCAATAGCATTTCTTAATTCCATACAAATATTTCAGTAGCTTGCGATAAATTCATTAATTCTTTTCCGCCCTCAATGAATTTAGCCGTGAAATTTCCATGGCACATACCTAGCGCTTTTTACTACTTTTCTTCAAGTTTAAGAAGGAAATATCAGGAATTCAGGAAAAATTTTTTTTTAAGTATACAAATTTATAGAGTGGCTAGCTGACCCTGCAAACGTTTTTTTACCATATAAATTATTGCTAGGGAATTTATATTGTACAAAAAGAAAGTAACTAACTTATTGTAAGTGTTTAACAATGTGCTATATGAGTGAAAGAGGCATAGGGCGCTATGAACGGTGAGGGAATATAAGACTATCAAATCACCAAACATTAATTTTTTTAATTTATTATAATTTATTCCTCAAAATTATATGTATATATCATAATGTAACATAATAATATAAGAATGTGTGATCAAATCTAAGTCACAGACAATGTTTGGTCATAGGACTTATTGATACTCATTGAAATTCTAATCGGAAACTGAATACTTTTAAATTGAATTGTGACATATATTTACAATACCGATTCCTGATATTACTTTTTTTTCATCTCGGGACTTGCCATTTTAAATGATGGCTTCGGGCTCATCTCTACTCCTTGCTGTTTAATGGAAAGTGGCACCGGTATAGTCTGGCGAATAAGTATTGATCTAGAAAAAACGGGGGTAATGCACAAAATCTAACACAATGAGAATTACAGGAATAAACTATCATGATACTTTAATAAAAATACATATTTTCTTTTGTACAATAATTTTAGTTTTACCATACACGCAAATACAGTAAAATACATTGGCAGAAAAGACGATAATTGATCGATAATCGAGTGGGATGAAGCACGATTAAATTACTTAAATAACTATTGAAAAAAAGGGGTTAGTGATAGAAGAGTGAAAATTGAGGATTGTATGTATTTTCTAATTCCATACTATAAAAGAATAAAACAAAAAATGTTGTCCAAAAAAAAATAAAAAAAATTCTAGATATCGATAACCCTTACCACTAAGGAGTATCAAAAAAGACAGTAGCCGATTCTCAGACTTACCGTATATTCATTTAAAAATTTCATAAAACTCGTTCAAACCGTTTCGCAGGAGTATGGTAACTAACATTGTCACACGTGAATTTTATATATTAGATTTCATTCAATTTAACAATTATTACAGGAATATCAAAACAGACATGAACTATCTATCCACTGCCATTTTTCCGATATTATTGTAATAAAGTGTAAAAGGTCAACGAGATGTACGTTGATTACCTTTTATACAAAATCCAGAATATCATGAAACTCTCAGAATTTAGNGGAGATGTAAGTTGATTACCTTTTATACAAAATCCAGAATATCATGAAACTCTCAGAATTTAGCTGAAATTTATAAATTCAGTTTTATGCAATAACTGCATCGGCTTTTATCCTCAGTTATATAAAATCGGCGGCAATACCAAATTTGAGTATCTTTCAATGAGGCAAAGGACCATAGCGCTCCTTTCAGCAGATTTTGCTAAAATTGTTGAATATTATGGGTGCAATTAAAAACCGCATAAATATCGAGCAACAGCATTTGATGAAACACCAAGCGTTTGTGCGTACTTCAATGAAAGTTATTAACCGATTTTGAAGGAACTAAAAATGTCATGGCAATGATCCAAAGATACTTAATAGACCAAATTTCAGTACCATGCAATGACCTGTTTACAATTGTAATTTCCGTGAAATCGGGAGCGAACATATGAAAGGTATCCAAGATTTTGCAAAAGACTCTTAATCAACGTGATCAAACCGCAACATGTATGAAACTAGAAGCAGTCTATTCTTTGCCTTGTTTGAAGTGTTGCTATGAAGCATTCATCATCGGCATGAAGAACTTCTCTTGTAATATCAACGCCTCAAATAATTGGCGTTAATGCTACCACAATGTAACTCTCTCTTTGTAAGCAACTCTGAGCGGAATAATTTAATATAATATACACGTCGCCAATTTGGCAACGTCCGTCCGTCCATTATCAACTTCGAAAAATCACGCGATGGTGTTGAATTAACAAATTCGGCACACATAACCTTTGGAAAAATAATAGCCCTAAGTTATAAAACGAATTCCACGAAATGTCATTTTTGAGTGGACATATATGNGCGAAATTGGGCCTGATCCAACCATTTTCCTAGGTACCCCCAGAATTAATTAATTAATTAATTAATTAATCGTGTTCCGAAAATGGGCATGATTGCGAAAAGTAGTATTTAAGTAAAATTAGCTTAAGTTATAAAACGAATTCCACGAAATGTCATTTTTGAGTGGACATATATGATTAATTTGTGTGGGTATGGTAAAATGAAAATCGGAGGTACCGCCACCACACGAATGTATTCCGAAAAGTGGACTTTAGGCCGTATTAGCCACAATCTTTAATTCCAAGAAACTTCATTTGTTTGCGTACACATAAATATGATTAATTTGTTTAACAAACATGCGCTTAATTGCATGAAAATCTGAGGTTTCTCCAGTACATAGTCTTGTATTGCGAAAGAGGTGTTTTCAGCATATTTCCGCACAAAAATTTATCAAATTCAGTGAAATTTTATTAATGAGTGATCATAAACGTTATCAATGTGTGTATCACAAATGAACATGATTGGATGAAAATCATAGATATCTTGAATGCACCTATATTGTCCAAAACGAGGTTTCAAAGCAAATATAGCTTGAAGTATTGATCAATTGCAACGGATCTTCATTTCCACGTGCATAATGTATAACCAATGTTTGTAATGAAAACGGGTTTTTTTAGATGAAAAACTGCGGTTCCTCCTGTACAACTTTTGATTCCAACAATATTGTTTCATTCATATTGTGAGTGAAACAATGTGATTCTTAATGCCGGCCTATGCTGTCTGTAACTTTTCTACTTGTTTAAAAAGTTGTATGCTCTTAAGAACGAAGGCTAACTTTTCGACGCGTTAACACAAATGTATACTATAGAGAGAAATTGTCACGATCATCCACATTGATTGACTCAGGCCTAGTGTACAGTGAACACAGTAACTACAATACCAGCGCAGCCATGTCTTAATTTGAATGCTTTTAACTACAAAATTCAAATTAACGTATTTGATGATTTATATGTATAAAACCAAAAACAATTTTTTTCAATTGTTTTTTTTTTATCTCTTAATTTTTGGGGTATGCACAAATATTCACTAGGCGCTGTCTGTTGTTCTTGGAGCATANCACAAATATTCACTAGGCGCTGTCTGTTGTTCTTGGAGCATATGGCTTTGATAAGCACAACCTAATTACCGCCAAATGTTAAATTTGCTTTAATTACGCGTATAATGCTTGTTTTGTTCTATTCAAATGAATCGTTTGTATTTTAGATTTATAAAAGCAAAAAAAAAAAAACAAAACAAAAAATTAGCTATACAGCTGCTTTGAAAAAAGACCAGACATTGAAAAATTCTTATCACTTGAGTGCAATTGATGATTATTACGCACAACTTGTTACGTGTTTTTTCTCTATATTTATATAATTAAAAAAAAAAGTTAGCTATTAATGTATATATCTTATGCTATATGCAACTATATATATATATATATATATATATA
>JXOS01038299.1:0-11568 GCA_001015075.1 Cirrula hians
TCATAAAAGCCTTGAAGAGGATGCCCGGAGCAGACAATTCGAACAGAGATCGCTCAATATGATAAATTAATACACTCCATAATACTGTAAAGACACAGGTGTCATGTTGAGAGATCGTCCAAAATAAATTCACATTTTATGCAATTTCATGGGGGAGGAGGCTTTTTGTAAAATTTTTTTTTTAACATACTTTCTGGTTTGCTTGTCAAAAGACTAGATGAATCGTAATCCGCTTTAGCCATAGATTTAATACAGAACTTAAATCAACCATATCCGCCATTCCCTATCAATGTAGTAAGGGTCAGATCTACCCTGTACGAATTTTATATCGAAAGAAATCAAACGAGGGTTAAAAGACGCGTTCAGCAAACCCGGTGCAAATCGCAGGAGAAAGAAACAAAAGCTTTCACTATCATTGCATGTGGGGCAATGCATCTCAAAGACATAAGCAATACAACCAACTAACGCGAATCAGATAAATACGGAATCGCATCAAATATGTGGGAAATGGGAAGGTGTTACCACAAGTCATGTACATGCGTAACCACAATCAAGCACAAAAATACACACTGTTGTAACATTGAAATAATTTTGGGAATGTTATTATTCATCGTGATTACCTCATATTGCCCTCATGTTCCATGTTACATAAATAAATAATTTTCGAATTTTACGTCACGAAAAATAAAGTTTTTTCGATTAAACAGGAGTTCCGATATTTTGCGCTTTGGACATAAACTTTAAAATCTTTCCTTCTTTAAATATATCTGATGATTGTATATCTGAATATGTATTTCATGTAATATTTTGAATTATTCGGAAAAAATTAATTGTTCACAGTGGAATCGTTATGACTTCTTCTTTTTTGGAAGCATTTATAATTACTAAGTTTATTTAATATTAATATGGTTTCAAATATTTGTTATTACACTCGTCGCGAATTGACAAAGTGAATATTAGTTTTGATCATACATTTGTAAAACTTTGAACCACTGACCGGAGCCCTCCCAAAAAAAAAATCCGAATTGATCGGCATCACCACAGAATTCGATGAAGCGTTCCGTACGTGATCAAGTACTAGAGAGAACGCATTGGGCTGGAATTACCTAATGCGGCACGCATAATATATGGAAAAATGATGCAGCCTTAAGAGTAGATATTTTGCAATGTAATAAAATTTCGTAATAATCATTGCATCTAATCGTTTTCCAAAAGTGTACATGAGTGCATGGTACTCCAAGTTTTAAAAACAGCTGCCAATCATATTGTAAGAACATATCGTGTGTTTTTACTATAAAACTGATGAAACAATTTTCTTGTAACAATAATGAAAACACAAAAAAAAAAAACAAAACAAAACTATAAAAATTGTAAACTAAATATTAACTATTTCTTTTAAATTTTAAAATTTCTGCTGTTGAATGTTTTGATACATTTTTTCAGGAAAAAAACTTGTGAGTGGATTATCTATATTTTGAATCTCTCTAAATATAAAAATATTATCAAAACAATTGCACTCTTTCTCACTCAAATTTTCATGACGAGGAAATTGTATAGAATACATGTAGAAGTATTTTAAAAAGAATTTGGTATTCATTTTCTTTTTGTTTATATATTCTTAGTTTCTTAGTGTTTAAATGCGGCTATACTTAAAGCTCTAAAATATTATTGAATATATATTTTGAGTTGAAAAATGCTTTTTTCAATAACAGTCTGAAAATTACCGTGTGTTAGTAAGCACTTGCAAAAATAATAAAATATATAAAATTTAGATATTTTTCAATAGTGATTATTTGACGACATACCAAATATTTATAATTATTTTATTCATATAACTCCTTATATCATAAAAATTGCATAATTTTAAAAAATGCGTAAAAATCAAAAATATTTTGCGTTACTTCTAATTTTTTTACTTAATATACGATACGTGATAAATAAATCAATTTTCGGTATTGGAAGAAGAATTCAAGGTGATGAATTACTTGTTAAAGATATAATTTATGTACGTTCTTCGGGATTTAGTTATAGTCTTGAGGCCAACTTCAATTACATTGTAGTGGAACCCATTACATACATTGACGTTTTCACTGAAAAGGTAAATGCTAGTAGTAAGCTTTCTTTTTAATTTTAAGATTTTTTGCGTTGTCATATTTTACAGAAATTGTAAATAATAAACACATACTAAAATATTAACATGATAAATAAAAACAAAAAATTCTGTTCATGTACGAAAAAATACACTTCACATAGACGTAAATATCCTTAAATCATTAAACCATACCTATTAAAATTATAACATTCATGGAAATAAATCCTTAACCAAGATATTGGTTTATTTATGATTTTTTTTTTGTTTTTTTTTGATTAGTGTAATTTTATTATTTTTTGTTAGAAATTTGCCTTTTATATGTTAAATACATGTGTTTATAATTTCTTTAATTATATTTTCCGTTTGTAGTAATATTATATTTATTTTAATTATCCATAAAAGTATAACACATGAAATGATTATTTTAATACTTTTGTCTAGTCATTCCAATGCTACTAAAATACAATACGGAATTTCAGATAAATTAACAAAAAAATTTTGTTTTTTCGCAATATACATAAATCGAAAATTGAAATGCGTTTCGTACAATGTACCTTCACTACAATTTTTCTTATCAATTAAAGGATGTACTGCCATTTATCAAAAAATATTATTTGAAATATAAACCTGTTTTTGGTAAATTGCAGGTATTGCATAAAAAAGGTGTTCAATTTAATTTATATATTTCAATAATCATATTAAAGCTATTTAGGGAAAAATAATTATTTTCATATTCAATTCGAATATTTAAGAAAAACCCATGCTAGAACTAATATTCAAATGAAATTATATTATATCCAACAGTCATTAATTTTAAAGATATATCAAAACATTGTTGCAATATCAAATTTTCAAAGTATTTGGTTCAGGCAACTGGCAATTCTAAAAAATTTCAATAGCATGCGATGCAACATCTGGCTTTTACGCTAATTTCCGTTAAGTCCGAGGGAATCGTTAAATGGGAGGTACACGAAATAAAAGAATGATTTTGCTTAAATTTGACAATATTTTAGTAATGATCCAAAATTGATTCCATACCACATTTCCGAAACACTAGTCTTTCATACTAATTTCAGAATCTGAATTTCACTACTCTAGCTCAAAAATTACCTAACTCAATCGTGCTGACGGACTGACGACATCTGAATTTTTTTTTTTTATTCTATGAATGTGTCCCCTAGAAACATATACGCCGAAGTGATTATTTTTATGAATTACATTGTTAGCCCGAACCCTCAATACCAACCATCGTTCTATGACTAATGGGTATAAAAATATGAAAATTATCAAAGATACCCATCAGTAACACCTGAATAATTCTCTGATTATACAATATATTTAATTTTACTTGAGAAAAACAAAGTTTTTCCCAGAAAAAACTAACTCATTGACCAGTTTGTCTATTAGTGATATACGTGTCTCAATTTCCTTATTTTCTAAATCGTACTGCCAGGAATAAAAATTTAAATATATTCCAAGATTCATCCCGATACCATGTAAACTGAGGGACTAATTCGCTTAATAATACACAGACAGCTGGAGATTGCCGGGTGGTTCAAAAGGTAATGATGATTATATGTGCCTATATTTCAATTGGCATGCCTACGGCAATGAGCTATAATTTTTTTTTTTTTTGCAAATTAAATATACCCTTCGGTAAATAATATTAAAAAAATGAATATTTAGTAACANTCGGTAAATAATATTAAAAAAATTAATATTTAGTAACATTGCATACATTTAGTTGATACACTAAATATATCCATATTAAATATACTTACTTATTCCCGATTTAATAGAACGTATTCGCGAAAGTGAATGTAAGATATCAAAACGATCTTGTGGAAGGCACACTGATCGGAATTAATAGTTCTGTTTCAAGTAATGGACAGTTATCCACGGTAATCAAACCATTTGATGTGTTAATAAGAATATATGGGTTCCTCCAATCACATGTGGATCAGCGTTTAGTACTTAGTAATAGAAATAGAAACTACACTGGATTACTGGAGCCACAAAAAATCGACGGTAATGAATACACTGAGGACCATGAATACAATCCAGATTTCAATTCTGATGAATATCTATATTCAAGTGACGAAAAATTTGAAAAATTTTCCTCTTCTACTTTCGAACCCAGCTATGAACTAGAATGGAATGAGCTGGAACACCATTTCCAAAGCAATGATAAGATTATTGAAATAGGCCAACGTCAAAAAAGTAAGTACAATTCCTTATAATATCTTTTTCGAGCTAAAAAGTTTTCTTAAATCCCTCAGATGACTACTTAATCTATGAGACGTTCCAAACATCACCGACCTCGACGGAATTGGCTAGCAGTCATTCAGTTATTTTCTATTATATAGATAGTGTACACATTACATATGTAAAATTCATTATCTTCGATGTAAGTAACACACATTTTAATACATCGCAGCCTCAATAAAATCTTTTGTAAATTAATAGCACTTTTCAGAAAAATCAACAACTTCTGTCAATTACATCCCACCTTTAGCAGAATATAGCCTTTTTTCACCACACAGCCTTAAAGCAATTATTACTGATTATTTTACAACATCTTTATTTGTACAAATGAAATTGTACGGTTACGAGCCTCAGGATCTGCCCGATAATTACGTACCATTTTTGAAAGGAAGTCTGCTAACTGATAAAAAATTGAATATTGACGACACGAAATCCACAATATCTCCATTACAACAATTAAAAAATTTATTCAATGTCGAACCTAACAAACAAATATTACAAACTGGTACGCAAGTGGATGATATATACGAAAACAATACAATTCATAATTCTATCGCGAATAGTGAGTTCATAAACAGAGTCGAGGATTTTAAAAACAATTTGTCGTGCGGACAAATATCCTTATTACCTACTGGTTCTTTAAAATATTTATTTCTCCTGTCACTGTTTCTGTCGTTTGAATAAATAAATGTACCTTGCTTTAATTTGATTTGGTGACCATTTATTTATCTGAGCTTGCCATCCCAAAGAAATTAAAGATTGGCCGAAATGACATTGAGAAACGCCGAATATGTTTTATGTTAGAACCTATATGACAGAGCATTGTGGAGAAACACAATAGTGCTTTGGGACTTAAGACCTCTCGTCTCATCTTCTGACGCGTTCTGCACATCATTGACTCAAAAGGTCTCGAATGTACAGAAACTTTCTCCAGATACATTGAAGTTATACACAGAATAGGTATGAGGACAAGTCAAATTCCTTTGTGTCGGTCATAATGACTGTTCGGCTGTATAGCTCTGAAACATGGAAGCTTTCAAAATCTAATAAGCATGTATGTTGTTTTTGGGAGGAACATATTACTCCAGATATATGATCCCTAATGAAATGATGGTGAATTGTTCATCTGGTGGAATCGTAAACTGTATGAAATCGATAGCAATATCATCATAGTTAAAAGAATTAAAATTCAATGGCTGGTTCCGTTATACCGCTTTTATGAATTTTGATACCAATAAGTGCGGTGGCAAAAGAGACAGACTGCCCCTGATTTGTACTGCCCAGTTATTGCATGATGAGTCTGAGACCGTNAGACGTGTATCGGGTTGTAATATCCAATTAAGTAACTAAGCATTGCATAAAGATGTAGGTGTTAAGATAAGAAATGTTTAAGTTCCAGGATCCGCAATTTTTCTTCTTATTTAAAAAAAAAAAAAACAACAAACATTTTCAATAGGATATCATAGTAGAATTCATTACATAAGCCAAACCTAAGAAATATATTTTTTTATTAGTATTAATATTAAATACGTACCTCCGGAATATCATCAGGTACTTTTCCCATCCACGACAACGAAAGAATTGAGCAGTCACATTTTGTGTTAGCATTTCGTTCAAAATGTAAGTGCATTTTTGGATAGTACTTCTAATATAATTAATTTATTGATCGATGGCCCAAAACGGTGTTTTTTAGCTAACTTCGGGAAATTTTAATTTTCATTTTATCACAAATGACGTTTTTTGGACTCCATTGCAGCAACACTGAAAAAAAAAACAATTTAAATTACAATAAAATTATAATATTTAGTACTTTATTTCATATTAATTGTAAATTTCATAAAAGACACATTTTTCAAACTCAGTACGTCTAAACTAGGTACATTAGTTTTATCTCCGAAATATGAAGATTATAAAAGCCCTGCATCCTAAGAACGCGATTATTTGTTCATTTTTACGGAAAACTGAAAGAATAAGTATAAATAGGCATATTTCATAAAAATAAGAACAAGTATATGATTATGCTGAATTCAATGGTTGAAAAACGATACCTCAACTTAAAAAATTTTTTTTTATTTTTTTCAAATAAACTTTAATGCATATTTTTAAAAATATCACACCATGCATTAGAAAATATATGGCATGTAGTCAAACTGTAGGTGAATAGTAAACGTAAGAGTGGTCTTGCTCTAAAGTCATGCGTAATGGTTAAATATATTTTCAAATTGTAACTACTTTTGTAATAATTTTCTTTATATTAATAATANGATATTTTCAAATTGTAACTACTCATGCTTTTGTAATAATTTTCTTTATATTAATAATAACTATAAGGATGTAGATATGGAATAGTTCCATAGCGTCTGAGATAGCATTTTCTGCAATAAATACTTCAAGTCAACTCCTCTCTCTCCGCACCAGTGAATTGTCCATTATTAATCAATAATTGAAGATGTATGACCCGGTTACTATGGACAATAAATTTTATAATTATTTCTTATCTCTTCATTTAGCTAGAGTTTTAAAATATTTTAGGAGAGTCAATTTTAGCACAACAGTAATTAATATGTGAGTTATTGGAATTACATGTGATCGACTTACAATATATTTTAAATAACAAGCTTTTATAGCTTTATTATTGTAATCCTTACGTATTACAATACTATTAACAGATCAAACTTTAAACTTTTTAGGTCACCCTGAAGTGCATATTTTAATTTGAATTATACTCGAAATATGTTCGCAGTTATAAGTCAAATATCAGGAAAAAAATAAAAATTTGGATCATTAGAAATAATTTATACAATATTACTTATTGGCCTATTAACATTTATTGTTTTAGCCGATCTGAGTTGATAAAGTTGGTTCACTCACTCTTTTACAGGATTAATAATAAATATCAATTTATAATTATATTTATTGGATTAAATTTAACATTCTTTAAAAAAAATTTCTAAAGATTAGTAAGAACATCTGGACGAAATTCAGACTATCCAGATGCTCTGCATGAGCTGTAATATCGACAATTGGGTTATCTATTTCCATATTTGACATTTTATTTTCTTGACAATAATTTGTAGAAGCTTAGTTACTCAAGGTCAGGTTATGTATCAAATACAATAAAAGATCTTTTTGATAACTTCATAATACTGCCTTTATTAACTTCGAATTTGGCAAACTCCAATCGGAAAATAGTTGTTTGCTTATTATAATATTAATATTTCATTTCTTTTAATTGATATTATCAATTCGTTGGGTTCGGTTGAACAACACGCTATACTTCTGGTAAAAGATTTCTCTTTAACATTTGAAGAAAAAAAATTATTTCTCAGGCCTTCTGCATATATACAAAAATTTAACGGGAAAACAATATTGGAGGGACAAGCCGGCCAGGTAGTAAAATTAAACTATTTGACAATTTCATCATTTTTTCCAAAATATTCATACATACAATGTATAAATAAACAATTGATTGTTCTTACGACTTTTCTTTAAATACTTCATCGTTTCCCATTTGATTCTTTTCGTAGTTTCATAATCAACATATTTTAATGATTAAATAGTTAACCAATTAAAAGTTAAGATAAATTGCCTTACGCGATATCGAATACGGATAACCAAAAATTTTCGGCATTAAAATTTAAANTTTAAGATAAATTGTCTTACGCGATATCGAATACGAATAACCAAAAATTTTCGGCATTAAAATTTAAACTGACAACAAAAATTAAGTTTCAAAAGATACTAACATATATTACTCCCTTAATAATTATTCAATAAATCGTTTAGGCAAAAACAAATTGAAACTAATAAAAGAATTTGTGCATACCTTACATAAAATTGGAAACAATTTTGGACTAATTTTTAATCACCGAAATATCAACATATTATTAATTCGATGTTAATTTGAATTGCCTTTATGTTTTTAAGCAGACATCAAATGCAGTTGAAGCGTCTAAAAGCAGACAAGCAAATATTATGATTTATTGTGGGAAAATGAAATAAAAATATATATAAAAATAGTTCAGCTTTAAATGATTCGTGCGGGTGCACTTGAAAACAGGAAAAATTATTTTTTGGCAAAATTCAATAGCAGCGCGATATTATTAATTTGTTTATCATGCAATTTTGCTAAATCATAAAAATAAAATTCCCATAATTTTCCATTTTCACATGGAAGTGGTGGAATTTACTTCACTTGTCCAAAAAAATCGATATATTTATTTTTGTGTGTATTCCACACAACCTATATACATTACGTATACTTAGCTAGTACGTTGCTTTAAGAACGAAGACCGAAAAATTATGTTTACAATGTTATTGATTTACTTGAAGACCATTATCAAATATTTCTTGTACTATTTTATTGATGTAATTCAATATGCGTTTGATGTAAATTCTTCAATTTGTGTTTATACTAACAATAATGAATTCTATGTGAATAATGCAACGAAAACACAGTTACACTTTTACAAATCTGTAGAAAACCCTTAAAACCAACTGTTCACCGTTAAGTTAAATATACTACTAAATGCCAATTAGTGATGTATTCAGGTGTTGGCAGGCTAAGCTTTATTGAAAAAGTAGTGGTGAATTTTTAAGGCAAAGAGGTGAACACAATTACTTGAAATTGTGAACTAGTTTGTCATATAAAATAACCTATTTTTCTCTTTAAATGTGCGACATTACAAAAGTGTTAGCGTTAAAAATAATTAATTGTATCTTTTCCCATTCAAATATACGCATATAATATTAAATTCATGTTCTTGTAAATTTTTATACACTCAATAGATATTATTGTGAATAACACAGCATATTATGCTGTGGTGAATAATATCGCCACTTGTGTACTAATTCATAATCACATGTTGTTAATACACATAAAGACAGTTCATTTCTGTCATAATTGTATTTGTTTCACTGTGGCAACGCTTCACACTACTTTGTCGTCGTTTGTTGAATTTTCCAGTTTTTTTTTATTATTAGTGCTCATCTAAAATTTTGCTAAATATTGTTAAGATTTTATAATGCATACCATTTGTTAAAAATAATTAATCTGACGAAAGACGTTATAGAAATTTTGGGATATGATTGTGTTTATAATATATCTTGTCTATAATAGCATTATATAAAAATCATTAAAACCAAAGCAAATGCATAGTCTCTTGAGTGAATTTTTTTACTGTTAAATTGATTTAATTTAAATAACCAATAATATGCATTATATGATTTTTAATTAAAAAAAAAATAATTCAGAAAATTATTTGTCAAATAAATATGTGTGTTAAGCACAGACCAAAGGAAACAGATTGGATATATTGTTGCAAAAATTACAATAAAACGTGCAACAATATAGATTATAAGGGGAGCAATAAAAACACAAATACTAAAAAAAGAAATAATTGCAACGGTATAAAAAATGGTGATATAGGTCAAATATCCATTATATTATCAACAGTTTCCTATTCTTCAAAAATTATATTTTCTACTGCATTTACCAATTACACCTTCTATCGTCCTAAAACAATTTGTGAAAATGACAGTTTAATTAATTGTGGAAATAAACAGCCTGTAGCCCTGCGTTCACCTGCAATATTTAATATGAAATACAGAAGGAAATTTTTATTGTTGATTTGCATAATACTATTTCATGGGTTTAGTGGTGTAGCCAAAGCATCTGCTTATAATTGTACGGAAAATGGAAATCGCTGCCAAAACGACGGTGAATGTCAAAAGGATGGCCAGTGTTTATGCGCTGCTGGTTGGCAAGGACCCGAATGTCAATTTTGTGGAGGCAAAATAAGGTAACCGCTTCATGACTTATAGCGATCAAATAAAACGAAAGTCTTGAAAAACAAGTTTCACGATCCTTGTTCATTTACTTTTTATACTCATCAGTTATGGACTTTGGGTATAATGGGTTTGTGTAAAGTGTGTATTCCATAGAACTAATCATTTCCGACTATATGTTGCACGAATAAATATTTATAGAATAAAAAAATAAAAAAAATAAAAATGAGTGATGTCTCGATACCTTGGGTACTTTTTAAGATAGATCTATGAAGTTTAATTTCTGAACACACTTGGTAAAAAGTGGGGTCAAGTTTATGACCCGTCAAATCCATGAATCGTGTAAAATTAATTTTTATTTATTAAAATTTGTTTTAGAAGCAGTTTTGATCCATTGATATAACATTGTATGTCGAGTACGGCTCATAGACCGCTTACACAGAAATTACCATAACTCCCAGGTGTTTCATTGCCTGCTACTGAAATATGAAATTTATGCATTTGTGCGATATTGCCATAATTCTTGAATTTGAGTGAAATGAGTGCATAGTTTAGGATAAATCTCAGGCGTTTTATCTCTCATCGGACATGACTGAAATGAGGTATAAAATATGTTGATGATTCTATAAAATTAATTATTGATAGGTATTATGTAGTCGTTTAATGGCGGCTATCACATCTACCGTGTTTATCTACATTTTTTTCTGGAAACGGAAGTGCTCATTCCAATAAGAAACTTTTTAATGATGATATAATTTGTTTTTACAATATAATTTAGTATGTCATTTCTATTTAAATAAATATGCAGTAATTGAAATTACTTTATTATAATAAAATTTAAACTAGAGTAATAAGGGTATTGCTCTTTATTAATTAATGTTTTATTTACTGCATAAGGTTGAAATTCAAAAAAATCGGTTTTATAACCGTCCCTGGTATTTGGATTTAAATCATATCTATTTTAAAGTGATCATGATATTTTCAAATCAGTTCTATTTATGTTCTTAACTATTTTTTTAAAAGCATTAACAATATAATTTTAATTGATTTTTTTACTTGTAGAATGTATCACCCGAGTGGTATTATCCATGATGGCTACGGAAACTATTCTGTTAGCGTGAAGTGCAGTTGGCTAATTGACGCACGTCATATTAATCNTAGCGTGAAGTGCAGTTGGCTAATTGACGCACGTCATATTAATCATAGAAGTTTGCATCACAATTCAGCACACAGTTCAAATCGGATCCCATCAATACGAATTCATTTGCGAGAATTTGCTACTGAATGTGGATGGGATCATTTGTATATTTATGACGGTGATAGTGTGGATTCGCCCCTATTAGCGGTATTTA
The DNA here is from genome assembly GCA_001015075.1 of Cirrula hians. Taxonomy (NCBI): domain Eukaryota; kingdom Metazoa; phylum Arthropoda; class Insecta; order Diptera; family Ephydridae; genus Cirrula; species Cirrula hians. Next base: position 11,497 of record JXOS01038299.1, read on the forward strand.
GGTGAGTTTTGAATAACAAATGCGTACATTTGATATGTAAGCTTAATTGATCGTACTCATATTCTTTCATAT